>JBBPLW010000001.1:600000-804299 GCA_038089995.1 Tylopilus balloui | reverse complement strand
GACCCTTGACCCGCTCGGTCATATACGAGCTAGAGGCGATGGCACTTCCACAGCCAAAAGTCTTGAACTTGACATCACTTATGATGCCATCCTCGTCGACACGAATCTGGAGCTTCATGACGTCTCCACAGCTGGGGTGAGAGGCACTCAGTTGAGCGGTATGCATGACGAGGGGAAGAGCGGGCACTTACGCAGGTGCTCCCACAAGTCCTGTGCCAACATCGACGTCATTTTTGGGAAGAGAGCCGGCGTCTGCAAGGCCGTGCAACTCGAGCTCAAGATCACCCTTCAGACCGGGAGGTGGGGGACTAGGTGAGATCGCGGTGAATCTGGCGCATGTATAATATTCCACGACATGTACATAGGGTTAGGGTTAGAAAAGAAAAAGAGCCAAAAAAAAAAAAGTATAGCCTGCCCGACCAGAGTGGCCATGACAGGACAGGGAAATATTCAGACAGTGCATGAGCTGATGCCTGTAAAAGTTGGGCCCACACAAGCTGGAGTCGCCTTCTGTGTGGACAGACATCGCCGTGCTATGGAAGGCCCACAGCCCGCACACCCGGGTACGTGAAGGGGCGCGCGCCGTCAAATAAAATAAGAATTAATCATACCGTCTGCCTTCGCCTCATATAACCTTTCCTTTCGCGCACGGACCAGCTGGCATCTGCCATTCTAAGAGACACAGGCTCATTAGGGCCGAACAAGCTAGATGTCTCTTCTACCTTCCAAATCGGTCCCAGCCGCAAACGAGGAAGTCGTTCGTCTTTTGAAAGAGAGGCCCACCAGTGGCTGGGATGATGCATGGTGTGTGATGCCTGGACGTAGTCATGACATAAAGTCATATTTTTCATAGGAAAATTGGGCTCACACCTTGGGATGCGGGCGTTGTTCAGCCTGCGCTCCGCGACTTGATCTTGTCGAACGAACTTGATCTTCCCAAGGTTGGCCGTGCCCTCGTCCCGGGGTGTGGAAGGGTAGGTTCTGCTAAAGTTCAACGTTCACTGATCATCGTACTCACGTCAAACAGGGTTACGATGCAACCTTCATTGCATCTCATCTGAAACTCGACACGTTGGCCATCGATATATCGTCAACAGCAGTTCAGGCTGCACGCGAGTAAGGCTCAGAGACCCGAGTGCTATTATTCAGTCTACATTAATACCCGTCAGTTTTCTGGACACAAATCCCCCAGAAGTTCCCGGCAAAGTGTCATTCGAATTGGTTGACTTTTTCCAATTTTCGGTCCCTGATGGTCGACAATTCGATCTGATCTTTGACCACACGTAAATTTGTTTGTCTGAGGTTCTGCGACTGTTTAGTGACCAGTTCGTCAGGTTCTTCGTCTCAATCATGCCGGTTCTCAGGAGTGATTGGGGCAAGCAAATGTCTGCATTGCTGAAGCCTGGCGGTTATCTCGTCATCCTTGTCTTTCCGCTCAACCTGCCCGTGAGCGAGGACGGCCCACCATTCTTTGTGGAACCCGTGCACTATGCTGACGTTCTCGGAGAGGGCTGGGAGAAGGTCCTCGATAAGGTCCCAGAAATTTCACTTCCCTATCGTATAGGTCGGGAGAGGCTGGTCGTCTACAGGAAGTTGTGAAACCCTTTGGCCATGCTAACTAGCCGGGTTACACCGTTAATGTAAAATGACAAAGGAATGAATATCTATTTGCTTGTGGTGTAAATGATCGACACCCAAAGGCCACGTGCGAATTTTTACAGCTCCGAGCTCAAGCCAGAAATTCGAGTTGTCTCCATGCATGTATCATGCAGAGATCCTTAACAAACTTCCAGGTCGCAACCAAGCCTCGATGGTCCTTGCTGCACCGATGCCTACTCCACTTTACCGCAACAGCACCAGTGTCGGGCAGTCTGGAACCCAGACTTGCTGCCGAGTCCAGCATTGGTCGCGACGCTACGCGCGATCGCAAGCTTTGCTCTCTCAGGACTGTATTGTCCCAAAATGACGCCGACTCTTCCACTGTTTGGGCGAGGTACGTGGACTTTGCGAGCGCGTTGGACTATAGCAGTCTACCGCTTGATGTCCATCAAAAGGTCCTCCGGAAATGCGTTCCTCACCCTTCCGTCCTTCGCCCATCCGCTGCTAGACGTATGCAAGGCCCTGCGCCTCCCTGCTCGCCGCACATGTATGAAGCTAGGTTGAAGGCCGTCATGCGCAACATTCGCTCGATAACGCAAAAGCCCTCTTTGGATGACTACAACTACATTCTGGAGCAGTTCGCTGCAGTTGGTCATCTATACGGCTCAATGAGCGTATACGATGAACTCAGGCACGCCGTCAAACTCCAACCTGACACCCGGACGTTTTTTCTTACTCTCCAGTCTATTGCCCATCGTCTAACCCTTCCGATGTACAAATCTCGGAGGACACGAATACAGTCTGACTGCGCAGCTTTTTGCAAAACGCTGTTAAACGACATGAGCTCCCTCGATATACCCTTCACACCCGCCATTCTGGACCTCGCGATACGTATCTCAAAGGATGCCGCGGATCAGGCCATCTTTTCCGAGTTGTTGAAATTGGTGTATGGGATTGACTTGGACTTCCCCGACCATCTCCCGATACAAGGGAACCGCAGTCCAGCCGTCGAAGCTGGCATTCCCCAACTAGCCAATTTCCAGCCTTTCTCTACTGCCGCGCTCAACACGACCATTGATATGATTGGGCGGTCTGGAAACGTTTCCAAACTCATTCAAGCGTTTGAGATGCTCACACAACCCCTGCCTCTACAAGCCAGTCAACATTATTCTCTAGAGTTTGACGATGAAGACGATTTTGGTGTCGTTAATCCCGCCTCCACACAACCTCACCAGACTCCATACGCAAAGCCAAATTCGACCACCTACCATCTCCTGCTCAAACACTTGTCGCGTGCAAATCACTCAACTTTGGCACGACATTATCTTTTCCAAGCATTCCAGCTTGACCGGGCCGTGGACAGAGCTGTGCGGACGCAGATCTATCACGCTCCATATAAAACGCCAGTTCCTCAATTCGCCATCAACAGGCGCATGCTCTTATCCGTTTTTGGAACGGCGAAGAGGAATAAAGATATGCAGTTGATGCGATTTGTGGGATACATCGCGCGTCAGACGTATAGGAGGAAGAAGAACGACATTACGTACTACGTTGAACTGCGAGAATTGCAGCAGCGAGGTCGACAACCTCTGGCACCAGACCATGATCCATCTCACCCAAACTCACTACTGCCCAAGGAAACACTCGTCGGCATGCCTTCCGTTGTCTTGACACGCCAGTCTCCCGTCAAATATTTTGATGCTTCTATCCATCTGAAAATTCTTCAAAAAGACTTTGAAGACATTGCCAACTTCTACACTCAAGAATTCCTTCCATCTCTGGCTCGCAAGACTCAGCGTGTCAAGGAACGGCTCGGACGTCGAGTGTGGAATCAGAAAAATCTTTACTTGCGCTCGAAGTGTAGTCGTTCCGTGGTCTCGCGTGAAGGTTGGACAGAAATGGTGAACTTCCAGGAAGACAGGACGGTCGATGGCGAGAGTTTATCTATGAAACTCTCAGACAAAGCACAACCGGGGCAATTAGCGGCTGTGAAGGGATTAGCCACCTCTGTCAGTGGGAGTTACACGTTGGCACGGCCGTTGGTTCTGCCAACAGGTTTTTGTGGGTTGATTTCTTTCCTCCTATGCGATGGCGCTATCTTATGCATGCAGTAGTTGATCCGTCATTTCATGGAAATTGAATCATGGCCCTGCGGGGTAGTAAGCGAAATGGGTATACACTATTATAGGCGCGCATACGATACATCACAACAACCCAGCTGCATTGATTGCTTAACAGCAGTGTAAGCTCATTCGTATTCTCTACGATACTTCTCCGACGTCCGTGCAGTTGGGGAGCACATCATAACGAACTACACCAGCTTCTCGTGTTCAGTAACCCGATCGTTGACAACTTTTGCCATAGCATTCAGCCACACGCTAATGTCTGACTGGAGTGTACCCTTGGATGAAAGTCTGCTTGGAGGAGACGTAGGTATGCTTGAGGCACTGACACCGGTACCAATGCATCGTGCCAAAGCAAGGACAGGGAGGCGCCGCAGTGCACGACCTGAGAGGTTCTGCTCCTAATATGCAGAGTTGGCCGGCAGCAGAACGGGAAGAAGAATACCATACCCTACACTTGGCCGCGAGCTCAAGGAGAGCCTTTCCAATCTTATCTTCTTGCGCATGGGATGGTTCGATACCTTCTCCAGATGTACGGGCGTCCGAGTACCACCCGTGTTTTTCCGTGCACAACACATCCTCTAATGAAGGGACAGACTATAAATTGATTAGCGACTCACAGTGCGCGTATTACGGTTTTAACTGACCACCTCCTGTATGATACCCTTGACAGCAAATTCGCAAAGTGAACTACGCAAAATCTCGTAGATAGCTTCGCGAGGGGGGTTATCGACGTATTGGATAATATCTGCTCTGTCGACGAAAGCAGAGTCTATTGACTTGTCAGAGGTAGTACCGATCTGTGATGGGAAGGGACATGCAAACCTATAGCTTTGGCAAGATTGCTGGTTGACATCACCAAGACATTTTTTCTGTGTCTTAGTTTGTCAAGTTGGGTGAGGAGTGCATTGACTACCTGAGTCAAATGCAATTTAGATGCGAAATCTCGAGCCCGGCAATCCACTGACTCGCAGACCATCAGATGGTTCAGTACCTGCCATGGCTCCTGCTCTGGCAGCTGTCAGGGACTCAACTTCATCTAATGAGAGACGTAAGCCACCGCATACATGGAGCGAGTGCGTCACTGAAGTAACCCACCAATGAGGACGACGACGAAACAGTCTTCATCTTCGACCATTTCCATGATGCTATTGAAGAGCCGTTGGACGAGTTTTCCTGACTCCGAGAACCATCGAGAGAATAGTGAGTGAGAGCTGATCTCCAATAAACGCGCTTGCGTGTAACTGTCAGGGCAGAGCTTAACAAGCATACAGCGAAATTTCGAAAGGGACATACCGATGTGATAATCGTATCGAGAGCTTCTGGGCTAGTGCTCGGCAAAGGGATGTTTTTCCCGTGCCGGGAGGTCCGTGAAGGAGCACGACTCTATTCCACGAAACGAGATTAACTGGACGTAGTCAGTCATGTGTCTCCGGCAAAAGTCACATACATACAGTCGACGTTAGCATCGCTGAGAATGAGGGTAGCATATATATAATCGAGAAGCTTCAATTTTATGTTGTCTGCGTATATCAGGCCGTCCCATAGCCCTTCCCAGGATCTGCAAGGTAGTTCGCAGACGCTTGCTGCAAGCACGTTCTCACCGCCGTCCCCTGAGCCACTAGCGTACTCTTCCACGGTGTCGTTCTCAGATGGCTGATAGGTGTGTATCTGAAGCGAGATTTCATTCAAGGGGAGGGAACTTGAAGGACAGGAAGATTCTGAGACCGCGATGCGCTCGACGGCGGACGCGAGAGTTGGATCAACGTTCCAGCCGCTGAGGACTGACGGGAGGGAGAGACGCTCGAAAGAGGTTGTAATAAAGTCTCGCACGAGGTCTTGGACGACGTCCAACCTTCTCCGTGCCTTTGAAGCGAGGCGAACCTCGACTGCAGATTCAGACAAAGCCGGGAACGAATGCATTAGATATTCCATGATTTGGATAAACGGCCTTACCGTGAACGGTCCATACGATCGTGTCGCTGGCTTGGTGTTGGTTTAACGCATCCATGTCGTCTGGGTGAGGCAGACGCGTTGGTGGGCCAAACAACGCGTCCACACACGAGATAGCGTCACGTGGACGGAGAGCCGAGTTTGAAGCGACCATGATGGCAGACACCTCCTCTACCCAAGAGCCCAGACAGGAGGTGCTCGATCCGGCCCTCTTTGTCCCGCCGAGTCCCCTCCCACTCCCTCGCGTCGTTGTCGAGTTCTGCGATAGGGTATGCTGTGCTTACATTTGAACTCGCATCTCTAACGCGGCCATCAGTGTCGCTGGTATGACTGCATGCTGGTCTTGACAAACATGCGCCCTGAAAGTTGACAGGCTGCACCGTGCTACGTGGGTGTCGACAGAATTGCTTCTGACATTTCCACCTCCGGCCCTCACAGCGGTCTCGGTCATGCCGCTGAATTCCGATGATACTGCTGGCCGATTCCGTGTCTGGTTAGAGGTTGAAGATGGTTCTCCCATCTTGATCTGGGATCGTAAAGTCAACGGTGGCTTCCCAGAGCTCAAAATACTGGTGAGCAGGGCGATGACGCCTGTGATGTCGTGTTCACTTTTGTGCAGAAGCAGCGCATTCGGGACCACATCCAACCTGGCAAATCGCTCGGACACTCTGACAGAAAGGCTGAATGAGGAGAGCGATATATGTCATGTGTAGTTAGTTTCGAACATGTAACGCTAGAAATTGTTTGCGATGTTTGCCCACACCCGAGTTCTTTGCTCTCCGCTACATGACAATCCGGCCGTGCAGCACATTCTTTTCTTGAGCTCGGGCTCGTTCAAACCTCTTCTTCTCCCCAAAACCCTGTTCAATATATTTTCTTTAGACTATCATGAGCAAGGACCGCCTCGAAAAACTCATACACCAATCGAAAAGCAATGGTTCGCGTTCTTATTTGTTGGTTCTAGATTCTCGTTCACGCGTGCTTTAGATGTTGACCTCAAACTCGATGCTGTCACAAAACTCCAAGCCGAATTCGAAACTGGCGTAGAGGTGCACGACACTCTGAATGTACCTCTCCCTGCGCTGAGTTGTTGCATGATTCGCTATTCCAGATCCCAGACCCAGAATCCCTCATCGCAGTTCTCAAAGCGTGTCTTCGGATCACGAACCAACACCTCACGACTGCAACTCTTTCGGCCATCCCCTCCTTTCTCCTTCTTGTAATACATCGGCCCAGTGGGACTCTCAATGCCAGCGCACGTCCATTTTCTTCTTCTTCTTCCACTTCTTCGTCAAGCGGCTCTAATTATGATGTCTCTATGCTCCGACATGCCATGAACTCCTTCCTTCCATCACCCGGTGTATTTGAGAGACTCGGAGACGCCCGCGAGAAGGCTCGCGACAAAGCGCGTGAAACTCTCGTCATCATTGGTGCATTCGCGTTCCGTTGTTCTCCATTGACATCCAAGCTTGGTAGTGGTAAAAGTTCTGAGCCACCCATCGCAATTTTTGAACGTTTTTTGAGAGAAAACGGGTTCTCCAGCAAAGTATGGAGAGTTCGAGAACAGGTGAGCTCCTGCCAATGCGGTCACAAGAGTCAACTAAAGTCCTCTCACTAGTCAATTTTGGTGCTGGTGAACATCCGCCGGGCTCATCATACCTTCCCTATTCGACCATACCTTTCGCATTTGGTGGATGCATTAGAAGACACCGATGGCAACGTTCGCGCAACTGCTACTCCTTCGATCGTCGAGCTTTTCACGGGTCCCGGCGTCACCGATGCCGCACGTGCTGACCTCAAGAAGGAGTTGACAAAAAAAGGTGTCAGGAAGGCAATTGTCGATAACGTCCTAAGCAAGCTAATGAACATCAGTCGGAGCACAGGAGCGAGTACGCCTCTGAGTGAGGGGTCAGAGAATGGAGATGGTTGCGCGAAGAAAGAGTACATCCCCCCCAGTTTGATGTTACAGAATCGCCGCCCTACCGTTGGGGCTACCTCAACCGCAACACCGGCGGCCATACCGATGGTCCGTGCAGCAAGTCACGGAAATGTCAAAGAACAGGCAAGAACAGCAAGTAGGGCAGCAACGGTAGTTTCGCCTTCTTTACCACAACCTTCAGGCGAGACTGTAAGCACAGTTGAGCCTGCCTTTGTGAGCCACATAGACCTAGTTCGTCACTTCCTATTGACTTAGGCTTAGATTGCGTCGGCTCGAGACCTAGAAAATGAGTTTGCGGCCATGTTGAAGGGATTTGAGGTACGTGCACAGGTGGACCTTGAACTGCCTCTCTGAATGTGTCGTTGGTTAGGGAAAGGAGACTGAGCATAACTGGGCTACACGGGAGAGAGGCATACAACGCGTCCGGGGAATGATCAAAGGAGATATCCATACAAGATACCCTGACATTTTTTTCCAATGCCTGAAGGACGGATTCATCCAGGCGTCATTGAAAGCGGTGAGTTCTAGTCTTATGAGGTTGCCACTTTCCTCATGATACCTTCCTCAGCTTAATAGCTTGAGAACGACGGTTTCTGCAAATACCTGCTCCATGTATACGGAGCTGGCGATTGCTCTTGGCACCGGGATCGACCCGTTTTGTGAAACCATTTTCACAAACCTACTCCGTATGGCAGGAATTACAAAGAAAATCATCGCACAGCAATCACAGCAAACTCTTTCTTCTGTTATTCAACATGCCTCCGCTCTCCCTCGCACTCTGCTACCCCTCCTGTGGAACACTTTACAGGAGAAAATTGTGCAATCTCGGACGTATGTGGTCGGTCACATCAAGATGTATATAGAAGTACACGGTCACCGATCAAAATCATATATTGAATCCGCTGGCGGGTTAGAACTGCTGGAGAAGTCCGTGAAGAAGGCACTCGGGGACCCTAATCCTGCTGTTCGGGAGAGCGCACGTGGAACGTTCTGGGTCTTCGATGGCGTATGGCACGACAGAGCAACTGTGATCATCGAGGCGTTGGATGCGACCGCACGAAAACAGTTGGAAAAGGTGTGCCCAGATCCGAATGCCATGGCCGGTCTTCCACCTACCACTCCGAGCGCAAAGAAAAGCAGCGTTGCGGCCGCAATTGCAGCAAGTCGTGTAAAGGCGAAAGCGATTGCGAACGCACCTCCGACTCTTAGACATCTGGCCACGTCGACGTCGCGCACAGCAGCAGCCTCGCCACCTTCGAGGGGCGCCAGTTCTCCTAGCAGTCCGTCTGCGAAATCTGCCAATGATAGAAGTTCTCCAACACCTGCGCCACGTTCCTCATTCTCCCCTCGTTCATCTTTGTCCCCTCCGACGCCACCCAGGTCTCGAATTCTTTCTAATAACGCAACCGTACCGCGGTCTATCAGCACCTCAGTGATTACCTCTTCACATATCCGCACGCCCTCGGATCCAGTCTCCACGACTGGTATGGATGGTATGAAACGCAGGACTTCTTCGCCTCTTGCTTCTCCTCTGCAATCTTCAGCTCGGTCGCCAGTAGCCAGCAAGTCCCCGCAAGCAATCCCTGCAGCTTCAAATAGTGATCCTTCTCATGTTCGTCACACACCTCCTTTTTCTTCGGTCATTCCTGTGAGACAGTCCATCGTGATGCCCGACTTGGACGATCAGGATTCCTTCCTCTTGGCTACTACTATCCCGGTGCCAGGTGACAGCGACGACGACATGGACGAATCCGAGAACGTTATGTCCTTCTCTACACCATACAAATTATATCCTCCCACTTCAGGTAGTGCTTCCCAACACCCACCGTTCTCGCCATCGTCTGGCCTTTCGACGCCCAATACTGTATCAAATACACTTTCCGATTCCCCCGGGAAGCCCTCTGATCCGATACCCGTCGAAGATGCGCTTCGTGCTCGTGCCGAGCAGGCGCAAAGTGCGGCAGAGCGTCTCTTGGAGTTAACGGATCCCGAGGTAGAAGATAGTGTGCACTCTGCAATCCCCACCTCGCTGCTCCTAGGGAGCAACAATGTCGTGACCCCAAAGCCACCCAAGATACCTGCTGTTCCAAAGATCAAGAAGATTCAAATGCCACCGGTGACACCAGATGGTCGCAATGCCGCCATCTTTCGACAAGCAGCGTTGTTTAAAAACAGTCCAATGAACGGCAACAAACTCTCTGAACCGTTGATCAAACCCCTGCAAGATCAGAGTCATGAAAATGGGTGGTGGTCGAAACGAGCTCATAGTGACTATCGATCCGTTCTCCCTGTCCTCAGTGTTTTGACTCTTTCACAGCCATTGAACTCGGAACACCCCTTAAGGGTGTCGAACCTGCCGATCGAGTGGAAGAACTTCATGAATTCGTGACTACGTTGGAAGCTGGCAATGCGGACGTTCGCGTCCTGCAGAAGTTGGCGTTGCTTTGCTCGAGCAACCCTATTCCTGCTGATACTGCCTCTCCATTGAGCCCTCGCCTTGGGCTTCCTTCAAGTCCGTCACCGTTCATCCCAGTCATACGTACACTTCCGCCTATCATTCCGGACATGTGGACCAAAGAAAGGTGTTTTGATCGGTTGTTTGATGGGTTGTTGAAATCTCTTGATCCGACTAAAGTGCGTCTTATTCGCCTTCAAATTGATGGCGTTTCCGATGTCATAATTTGTTAGAATGCCGAGCAACTGGAATATGCCTTGATTGTCGCGTGGGAAATCCTGGGAAACCAGGCCGTTTTTCTCGAAGGGCGAGAAGGGGAACTTTTCTCTGCGCTGCTCAGAGTGCGTTATTGTAATGCAATTGATGTGGGTTTCCCTTCATAATACCTTTTTCGGTACCTGATCGTGGTACAGGTTTTGGAAGCGACAAAGACCGTTCGAGACGCACTATGTTCACGCATAGAGCCAGTGTATGGCTTGACAACGATGCATAGCAGTCTGCGCGGTTTTCTCGCCGAACCCGCATTGGATGCAGGCGTCAGGGCTGGATCACACGCATTCGGCTTGATTGCGATTGGCAAATTCATTCTTAGGCTTCCTACTGAAGTACTCGAAGAAGAGCTACCTCGTTTGAAGCAAACGTTGATTACAGTAAGTTCCGCTGTTTTAAGATTTGGCCTGATGTGTTGATCATCATCATTTTCATCTAGGCACTTAATGATACCACGGCACTCGTCATCCGCGAAGCGGCATATGCTGCGATCATTGCCTCCCAGCTGGTGTTGCGCGACGAAGCGCATCTGTTTGCGCTTTTGGATGGACTGGACGATAACAAGAAAAATCTGCTCACATATTATTTTGAAAAGCATGGCGCTCGTGAACTCGACTTTTCATCGAGTTCTACAGGGGCTGCAGGAATGACAAAGCTCGAGTCACAGATGGGAAGGCTCGACAAGATCATGAATACGCCTGTGAAAGGCAGGCAAAGTAGTGGATAAATACCCGGTGCACGTGTAGTATTTTCTTCGTTCCACCAACACTCCTTTTCATGTTTCTAGCATTTTGTTGTTCGACTTTGCTCGCACAATTCGTTTTGTTCTCATACACTTTCCAGTTTATTCATCGTTGTCCACTTCATAGTATACCCTAAGACCTTTTGTTGATATAGCTCTCGCATGCATGTCTATTACTATCATGGCCCCGGAAGTGCAAAAAAATCAGTATTTTCTTTCTAACACATCAACAAACACACCTGCAGTTCTTAGCTTTGACATACGGGTTAAGAATATTGCATTCTACCTACTACTCATTTTTCTTCTTGTGTGTTCAGCGTATGGAGAGGTTCCGGTCTTTGACCCCCTTTCAGGTCACACCGGGTCACGCTTCTGGCACACGCGGAGTTCCAAATTCCAGTCTCAGACAGCCCACGGCATGAGTGGCTAGATGCTTGCAGGTGCTCCATGCCGAAGAGGAGATTGAAACTTGTTACAGGCGCGACAATCTCTCCTGACTTACACCTTGAGAATTGGGCCCTATAGCTACACCCATAGAGTTTTCTTTTTTCCCTTTGTCGGAGAATCCTTAAGGACTACCAGATGTCACCTCTTCAAATCATAATCCAGATCCGAGAGATCTGGAGGTCCGACGTCCAATGACCAATACCCTCGACGGTTTTGTCAGATTGCAATCACAACTTTCCTATGAGCTACTTCCACTAGCAGCTACCTGTGGCTATCTGCGAAGAGCGACCCTCCAGAGATAATAGCCGACGCCAGAGAGAAGTCCTCCAACATGTCCTGGTGTGTCAGTTCTAGTGTGCTGTCATTGTACCGAAATAAGTGCCCTGTCGCCACGTGTGCGGTGGTGAAACATACCTGATCCGAAAAACTGCGCCATCCATCGTAAATGAGAACACCAGGGAGGAATATCCAGGCTGGACAGGGAATGACAAAGAAGATCAAGAACGTGTTGCGTGGAAAAGCACACGAATACAAGGCAATGGTTGCCATGATTGCGCCTTGTCATGATGTGAATTGGGATCAATTACAGTAAGAGAAATGATGTCTCACCGCTTGCGCCGAGTGACGACACGTTTTCACGTCTATAAAAGCGATTCCACCCGAGACTTGCGAGGCTGGTAGATATGCCACCTAATGATGGGTCGGGACTTGATCAGAAGATTCGGCCCGAGAAAACGTCGGATGAGCGCACCCAAGAAATAGAGCCCCAGGAAGTGCCTGTTACCGAGGAGTCTCATGACGGAGGGGGCCATGAAATAAAAAGTCAGGCCATTGAACAGCGCATGGGTGGCTTCCATGTGAGAGAAGCAGGACGTGAGGAGAGTCCATCTAACGAAAGGGAGCGTCGGTAATCGAGAAAATATAGCCAAGTTGAATCTACGTACATGCGACCCGAGGTGACGTTGCGCATGTCAACACGAAAGTTGTCGAGCATGAACCTCAAGAGGGTACCGTCGCTGGTGGTGTGCTGTATTGGAGTTGGTAAGTCTGGCATCTGGGGGAGTGTGTGCGACAGACATATGTCTGCATTGCGAGCGTCCAAGTGAGGTAAACGCCGGCGTTGACTGCAATGATAGTATAGAAGATGAGCTTGCTATCTAGTGAGTCAAGCCAGTCCGGACGTGGTGGGCGACGCCATGAAGAGCCACTGAAACGGGCGACATCGCGACGGGTCGCATTGGACAGACGAGTGGGTATGAAGTGGAGGGAAAATCTGGAGAGGAGGACACGATGGCGAGGGACGGTTGTACACGTGGAGCGAAGGGAAGGGAGAAAGAAAGGAGGGGAGCGGAAGCGCAGGAGCGAGGAGGAGATGATGCTCATGGGACACGCTCAAGCTTGACACAACACACAACACGACCGTCATGTCGCACCATCTTTTTCTGTTGTCGCCGTCGGACACACCGATCTACAGTCTGACGCACTACTCTAACAAGCCTGCACAGACGACGAGCTATCCGCTATCATCGAATCTACCGAGCTGGTCTACGTCTGCGTTTGCGGGTACGCTGACCGCACTGTCGGGTGCATCAAGCGCAACGCAGTCTCACCATGTGCAGGGGGGCGGGGGACGTATGGGAGGGGGCCAGGACCGCCATGTGATCCAGATGATCGCGAACGCGAGCCTGGACGTGATTGAAGACGTGATGCGGAAGGAGAGTGCGATGTAAGATGAGACGACGTGATGGTTGCGACCGACTGAGGGCTATGACAGGTACCTGAGATTGGTGGACAAGTTCAACGAATGGACGGTCTCGGCGTTCATCACGCCTGGGAGTGAGTCCGGGGGTACGGAGGGCAGCTGAGACGGTGCTGATCTAGCGGGTTGCGCAGACACCAAGTTTATATTGCTGCACGAGAGCAAGAACGAGGAGGGTATCCGAGCCTTCTTCCACGAGGTGTGGGAGCTGTATGTCAAGGTGGGGATGGTCGACGCCGAGACGAGCTGGAGGCTGACGACGACGCAGGCGATGCTGAGCCCGTTCCAGACGGCGCACACGACGATCCGGAGCAGTGTCTTTGACGGGCGGGTGCGGGCGAGTGCGAGAAAGTGTCTCTAGCGCGGGCTGTGGAGGTGTCTCGGGTCCACGTCGCTCTCTTTTTGTTCAGCCATCGGTTGATCTCCTTCCACCACCACCCCATCCGACCCAACCCTTTCTCTTTTTTCTCCCTTTTCTTTTCTTTCGTCTACCCTATTTCTTTGGACTGTCACTCTACTTGTACCAATCGTCTAATATCATGGCCACGTCCAATCGCGCCTCCCTCCTCAACGGTCTCCGCACGGGCGGCGTTCGCTCTGCCTCCTTGAGCGCTCCTCTCTCTCCTGCACCACCCGCATCGTTTGCTCTACCACGCTTCGGCCACCCCGTCCTCCCAGAGGAGGACGACATGGATCAGCTCTCAGACCTTTTCTCCAGCAACTTGTACATCAACAGCCATTCTGCTCTTCCCTTCATCGGCCCCACAAACAACACTTTCGCACATCAGCAGCCAGCCTCACACAGGCCCTTGAACCCCAACAGCGTCCCATTCAGCCCCGCTCATCTTCATACACCCCAGCAGCAGTCAGCTCACACTGATGCCCAGCTTCACGCATATCAGCAAATGCAGTTGATGCAACTCGAAATCCTCCGTCTCCAGGTTCGTCCTCCCCCTCACATCCACCCATCTCACGCATTCACCCTCCACCAGAACGCCCAGGCTCAGCGCAACCAGCAGGTACAGGCTGCCGTCCTCGCAGAGGCTCTTCGTCAGCAGGCTAGACGCTCTCCCATGGGATTCGCACCTGCTTCTTCCGGTCCCACTAATACCTCGTTTGACCTGCGCTCAAATACCCCGCCTGCCCGCCGTCCTAACCAGGCAGAGTTCCTCAAGGCTCAGTTGGGCGTCGCCACCAACCCGCAGCTCGATGACCGTCTGCCCGTGACTGCCGCCCTCGGGGGCCGATTTGGTGCCCGTTTGCCCCCGAGCACCATCGCTTTCCCATCTCTCCCCGACGCTGGTCCTCAGAGCTCTTCGCCCCCAAAGCAGACCACTGTACTCGCTGGAGGCCTCGTCCGCGGTGGCTCCCCACCTCACCAGGGTTCCAAAGATAACACGGCCTCCAGATCCGATGTTGCCGTCTCCTGGAGGCGAGGAAATACCACCAATTCTGCACTCAACGGCCTGCGTGCGGCCTCCACCGCATCTCCAAGTGTCAAAATCACACCTCCCCCCGAAGAACGTATCTCCCCTCCTCTCACATCAGTCAACAAACTTCGCCCTCGCCCGCTCAGCTTTACCTCCATGGCTCCATCCAATATTCCCATCTTTGCTGTCGATTCAGGCAGCGAGCAAGAAGATGCCATGTCATCTGCGAGCTCGACCTCTCAGTCGAACCCAGCCACGCCGCAGTCTCTTGAGGCCAGTCCTCTTTCTCCGCGAGAGCAGGCGACGAAGAAGTTGTACGATGGTCTGGGCATGGGCCGTCCAGTCCCATGCATTGTCCAGACACCTGCTGTGTCTCCTGCCCCAAGGCTTGTCAGTCAGCCTCTCAGACAACCTCGGGGTCCTCCATCGGGTGCTGATGAGCTCGGACCAAAGAACTTTGCCACGAGGATTAGGCGCAAGGCCATCGGCGGACTGGGTGTCCTTATGGACGCACGTGAGCGCCGAGAATCGATCGAGGTGTATTAAATCTATCCCCAACCGGCGTCGTAAGCATATCCTTGACCGATCAACGTCCTCTTGAACAAATTCCTTCCATTCCTTTTCCGTTTATCCAAGGTCTGCCGCTCAGTATCGTTGCAACTCAGACCGCTGTCAAGCGCCAATTCGTGCTATGGACTCAGAACCTGGTGCTAGCACCTCATAACCTCCCTTCATTTGCAAATATGGCCTGTCCATCTGTTTATGTTCCCCCAGTTCAGCGAAAGTGTTGTTTCAAGTAGTCGTCAGCGTTGTGCTTGCCATTGCGTTGCTCTGTCTTTTCCTCCCGTACAATTCTCCCCTATTTTATTTCAGCGAGGCTCTCCCGAGTGGGTTGGCTTGGAGGTTGACCTTGTTGAGTCTTACCACCTGTCTCGCATGAGTTCACCATGTCATCTGTAGTCGTCCAATCGCATCGTTCCGCGTAATCGGTGCTGAGACATCGAGATCTTGCAAGTAAGCGGCTCGTAATGCACACCTTTTTGCCACTTCGTTCTCAGCTGCGAGGGAAATTGGTTTGAAAAATGTGTCAAAGCAGATTTCATTTGATACCATGGCCACGTTATTTACACCGTTGACCAACAATCGCCTTGCCATGCTCCTAGGAAGTCTGATGAGAGGGACGGTTGTTTAATAAAGAACGAACAAACCTGCCATTCTTCTCGGCTTATCCACAACTGATGGAACGTGCCCAAGCTCGCTAGGATGCTGCCTCCCAACCATCCGCCATATCGCCTCTCGATGGGATTTCCTGGCGCGTGTATTTTCACCTGTACATAATAAATTCAGTCGACTCCGCATCTTGTCCGGGGGTCATACTGACGTGAGGGAAGTTACGAGAGAGCTCCGTTTCGAGTCGATCTGCGAAACCGGCAAACAGACTTCCTCCCCCGGTGAGGACGACGTTTCCCATGAGGACTTGACGCAAGTCCGGGTCGCAAGCACGTAGAGACTCCGAGAGCAATGCCGGGATGTTTTTGGGCAAGTTTGGATTTTGCGCCTGAGTTCCTAACTCGGCATGACACTCGACGTCGATCATTCGAACAAGGCTTACCACAAGCTGTGGGGAGTGATAGAAAAACTGTTCTCCTACTTGAAAGCGTTCCGCTCCAAAATATGTGTTGTACCCTGTTGGAAACTCGTACTGACGTGGCGGGCGGGAAGCGGCGGCTCTAATGCGTCAGCTGGGTTACCGATGTGATAAAGGGGTCAAGTCTTTTGGCTTACTGCTCGTTCCATCCCTGGTCAAGGACCCCAGCTATGCTTTGGATCCATTCGTCAACCTCACGGCTTTCATACCATGACTTCCAACTATCTGTGGTTCCGGCTTGCCTGTCCTCATGCAGTGTGAACTGCGCGGGAGCCCCCGGCTCTACGGGCTAAGGCATCACTCAACATCGGAAAGACAGGAAAAAGTGGTTTCTCGTACAACTTTTGTAGCGATGAGCTGATGAGAATATAGCTCAATGCCTCTTCGAATCGGTGTTGGATTGGCGAGAATGTGCTTTGCATGCGCATGCACGAGTTTTGGAAGCGCAGAATAAACAAGACCTGAACCAGTGAACAATAGGCACTCTCTAATGTCGACGATCTCACCTTTTCTGAGGACAAACCCATCCACGACGGGAGTGATGCTTGCCATAGAATGGCCCACGTCGACGACTAGGGCGGATCCCTTTCCTGCAGCAAACCTGATGGTTGACTTTAATATCGAGACAGGTAGGAAAGGCCAACGCCGTACGCATTCAGTACGCCTGTGTTCGCGATATAGAAGGCGGGGACTTGAAACTCTTCGAACATGATCTCAGCCATTCGTTCCCTATTCGTGGGCGTATTCCATGCGGGCTCAGTGACAAGAATGGGGTGTTCGGATGGATTAGTGCGCATCACGTCCACCAGCGCGTGCGATATCAGGGCAGGAATCGGGTTGAAGTCGGATACTGCGATATTATTGAATTTTAGCCTCCACGGCCATCTCATACGCAAGTTTACTGACTGAGTCCGTCCCGGAATGGGTGACCGATCTCCATACCGGCTCGCCATATCGAGGGACCGTGCTGGCCGAGGTATAGCTTTGCGTCGCTCCTTGGTTTCGGGCCCTCTGGATTGCCTTCTGCCGTCGCATCACCCATTTGAACGTCGCTGTCAGCCGTGGTGGGTTTGTACCCATAGTAAGAGGATATGATTGCTTTTGGGGTATCGTCTCCCGCGTAGCCCGCTCGGACGGAGGACGAACCCAGGTCGACCACGAATGCAGAGACTTCGTCTACGCAGTGTCATGAGCATTGTGCAAGTGTCCATCTCGTTCTGTACTTACCTCCACCGTAGTTGACCATCGTGGGTGATATGAGCGCGCGAGTGTCGGCCCGTTCCAAAGTTTGTTCAATGTGTCCATCACGTGACTCGTTATTAGTTCCACAAAGTGCAGTCTAGCCGCGCTAGCGATGGAGACGGTTTTGAAGGAGACCACAATGTTTCCGGTCGTCTCGAGCACAACGTCTATCCTATAATTCTGTCTCGGTGACAGCCTGTTGGTCGCCAGCCATATCCTCAGGGGTGCTTACATAAGTAGATACGCTTTTCCGAGTTCCTTCACTTTCGAGTCGTGGTCAGTCGACGACAAACCATCTTAGGTTGCCTACGGAGGCTGCAGAGGAATGGCTCAGGCGACACAGAAGAAGAGGAAAGAACCCGAACAAGATGAACACCACAAAAGCGTGTTCGCCGAGGCCGTCACGTTAGAGATGCTCAGCGACGAGGAAAAGCGCGAGGAAAAGGAGGGAGAGAACGAACAATCGGATGAACAAGTCGACGAATTTCCAGAGACCGACACAGAAAGCGAGAAGGGGTCGGACGATGAAAGCGACGAAGAGGACGAGGAGGACGAAGGTGAGGATGGCCAAGTGAGCTCACCCTCGGGCTCAGAACCAGACGCGAGCCCGGACATGCACATATACCCCAAGTCGAAAAATATTATCTCTGAAATCACTGGTCACCCGAAACGTGTATACCCCGAGATTGAGCCAGAGTACGATTCAGATTCGTCCACTGAGGATGTACGTGTTCAGTTCCTGAGGACACTCAACTGATCCATTGACGTGTAACGCGTATTTAGGACCCCAATCGCGTCGGAAACATTCCTTCACACTGGTATGACGATCTTCCCCACATTGGCTACGACATCAATGGGAAGCGTGTGCTCCATCCAGCCAAGGGAGATGAGTTGGACAAATTCCTAGAGACTGTCGAAGACTCGACCTCCTGGTTTGTCGCATCTCACTTTCCCGGAGTACTGCCCATTCATGTTTCGACAGGACATCTGCATGGGATAAAAATACTCAAATGAACAAACCACTCTCTCCCGAAGAGTTGGATATTATCCGCAGGCTACAAGCAGGCGAAAATCCCGATAGCAGCTACGATCCGTACGAGCCCACGGTAGAGTGGTTTACCGGGAAAGGTAAAGAAGAAGTTATGCCTCTTTCTGCGGCACCTGAGCCCAAGCGTCGCTGGCTTCCCAGCAGATGGGAGAAACAAAAGGTATTTAGATCGTCTTCTGAATGGCACTCTCAATTCATCACCCAGCAGATTATGAAGATTGTTCGTGCCATACGACAAGGCCGCATCGTTGGTTCGAAACCCAAGACTGCTGGCGACAAGCCTCAATTTTATGCCATCTGGAATGAGCCCCCATCTAACCAGCCCCCACCTCTTCCTGCTCCTAAACCAACTCTCCCTACACATGCCGAGTCTTACAACCCTCCTGAAGAGTATCTCCCCACAGACGCAGAGCGAAAAGCATGGGAGAATGCCGATCCCGAGGATCGCGAGCACAACTACCTTCCTCAAAAGTACTCTTCCCTGCGTCTCGTACCAGCTTACGACCGGTTCATCGAGCAGCGTTTCAATCGCCAGCTCGACCTATACCTCGCCCCGCGGATACAGCGGACTCGACTTAACATCGACCCAAACAGCCTTATTCCAAAACTCCCAAGTCCAAGCAGTTTGCGTCCCTTCCCAAACTATCGCTCTCTCAAGTTCACGCATATGAACGCAAGAGTACGATGCGTTTCCATCAGCCCTGATGGTTCTTGGGTTGTTAGTGGTGATGACAATGGGAATGTAAGCCTGTGGGAGGTAACCGTCGGGCGTGAAGTTAGGAAATGGAGCTTTGATGGTATGGTTGGAGCAGTGGAATGGTGTCCGCGGACAGACGCCAGCTACTTCGTCGTTGGCACGTACGTTGCGATCTCAAGTCAGTCATGGTTAACAGATGAACCTTCCAATTTCTAGAGAAGATAAGCTTCATTTCATCATTCCGCCCAATCTGCCATCCATTATATTACACCCCACCCAATCCTCCCTCGCTCCTGCTACGCTCCCTCCGGCTACACAGTCACCCGTCAAATGGTCGTCCTCTCCGGGGCGAGAAGATGGCGTGATTCTGACGGTCTTGTTGCCCGTCGCATCTGGGTTGACCAGACAGATCGCATGGCATCGAAAAGGCGATTATTTTGCCACCGTCTGTATGTGCGACTCTTCGTATCGGGTGGCGCATCTATAAAGATTTTGATTTTTTTTCATGTTAGCAAACAGGGAAAGTCAGGGTAGTGTTTGGATTCATCAGGTGTCTCGTAGACATTCTCAGGAGCCGTTCAAGAAGGTCAAAGGCACTGTGCAGCTAGTATTATTCCACCCGGTTAAACCGCATTTCTTCGTTGCGGTAAGCCAAACAACGAGTTTTTGAGAGTCTTGCCTCATTTCTCGTCCACGTAGACCCAACGCTACGTCCGGGTGTATAATCTTGCCGAACAGAAACTGATCAGGACGTTGATACCGGGGATAAAATGGATTTCGTCTATGGACGTTCATCCTTCAGGGGACCATGTCATCGTAGGCGGTTACGACAAGAAACTATGTTGGTTCGATCTGGAGCTTAATGACAAGCCGTACAAAATACTGAGGTAGATCCTCCCTTGCAGTGAGATTTACGAAATGCTAAATTCAAGCTCTCTGCAGGTATCATGCGCGGGCCATTCGATCCTTGCATTTCCACCCAAGTTATCCTCTCTTTGCGTCCTCTTCGGACGATGGGACAATCCAGATCTTTCACGGACGGGTTTACAGTGACCTTATGACAGATCCTTTGATCGTCCCTTTGAAAATCCTCCGTGGTCACGACATCAACGACGGTCTCGGAGTTTTACAGGTCAAATGGGTGGGCAAGCAACCCTGGCTCACTAGCGCCGGAGCAGATGGAAGCATTCTAGTCTGGTGTAGTTGAAGCTCAGCTCTTTGTCTGACTTGCTGACTATGAAATAAGCCGCATTGTTGAGCTTGAATTCGAGTTTCACCTGTGGCGTAACCGCGTAAACGGTAACCCAAGATTGTTCGCTTGAGTTGCGACCGTAAGGTCTCTAAGAGCAGAACAAGGGCCGTGTCAGCTACTAGACAGGATACTTGGCCGGCGGAGCTGACAGATTCGGCACTTTTACCGTTTGGACCGATTTGAGGTCATTTGCTTCCGTTAGGCTGATCAAGTCTGGCGCTCCGCTGTTTTCAGGGCAGACCAAACTTTGAAAAAGGACCTTGTCTATGTGGTCGGTCAGGAGGGAGACTTGTAAGTCCCTCTGTTGTTGATCTGTCCTTGGTTTTTAACGATACTGTCTTCCAAATTTCGAGCAGATACGCTAGTCGAGATGGCGGGGTAGCAACAGGATGCATCCCTATATAGCTTGAACGATGGAGCTCAATGATGGTACGTAACAAATCGGTAAGCCACTATCAGGGATCGATGCAGATCCTGAATGATCACATCGATACGAGCCCCTGGTTGCTTTGAAGTGTATAAATGCTGCACGCTGATTGAAGAATCACAACAAAGCGTCCTCCCCATTGACCTTCCCACCTATCAACGGTGAAATCGTTTCTTTGAGCTGTATCCACGCTTCATTTCATTCCTATGGTTGACTGGAAAAGTCCCCGCGTCATGGCCGCAGAGGCTAGTACGTATCTTTGTCGTGTCCCGATCTTGTTCCCCTCCTGAAGCAACTGGAATACACAGTTGACTTCAACAATGTGGTCCACGTGTTTTGTGGGTTGTATATATGGGAGCTTATGGTTTCATTCTACTTTGAGATTTCCCTTCTTCAAGGCAAACGCAAAGTTGGTTGGCCACTTGTACGTGACTGGCCTAAAATAAATTCTCAGTGCTGACCTCTTCTCTCAGAGTACGTTGTTCATCTCGGTCGGAAAGCCTTGAGTATCCCCTCATTGACCGCGCAGTTCCGTTCTTCCTTTGTCGATATGGAATGCTATGGGCACTCATCGGATTGTAAGTTCGAACTACATGCTCACTCATTCAAAGCCCTAATGGTTTATTCTCTGTCAGGGTGGTTTCGTTGAACGTTTCGACCAAGGTGACTTGCCTATTATAAGCCAACTTCTCCTGCCCCCAATTGACCATAAATATTGCAGGTGAACTGCGGTGTGAGTGACGACCTCGGTTCCGAAGCGAATATGTCTGACCAAATCTAGGCTTTGTATACATTTATATCGGCAAGTTCTTACTCGTATTCCATGGTGAAAAACTCATCGCCGTGAATTAGGTTGCCGGCAACACTACGATCGCTAGCGCTTCGACATCTTTGATGATTAGGACGTGGGTCGCCCAGAACGACCGTGTACCGTGTGTTGTTGATCTTCCATAGCATCGCTCTCTGGGAACGGAGAAGATGGGTGACCATCACCATCAGTATTCTGTCTCTCGGCCAGTGGGGCATCCTGATCCGTGGCATGAACATTGTCAATGCTGTCTGGGATGAAACCACCCACTCGTGCGTCGTAGCTAATACGAACCATCTTCTCCTCAACCTCAACTACTTTTATAGTGAGTTTATTCTGCTTCCTTGTAGAAAAGTTTGGTTTAACCCTCTTTATTTTTGGCGGGGCTAGCGATGACATTTGATTTCGTCATTCTCGTGTTTACAGCTATTGTCCTTGGAAGGTTTTCTCGACCAAACGAAGGACTGTCCGGTCTCTTGTTCCGTGACGGGCTGATATACTTCCTGGTGACATCAATGTGCAATACTATACCTGCGGTAAGTCGCTTGATGTCTGCCACCAAAACGATTGGTTCATGGTTCACTCCAGGTACTGAATCTTTTGAATTTGAATGGTGAGCATCCCCTTGCTTTTATCCAATGTAAACGCTTAAACCACTTGTAGACGAAATGAACGTGTACGTGATTAGTTCTTTCTTGCCAATCCATCCTGACGGCATAAACGCCCCAAAGTATTGCAACGGTAAGTACGCTTTTACTATCGAGTTCACATCTTGTCGACGTGATTACTCTAGATCCCTGCAGCTACTACCTCGTAAGAAGATCCCCCCACTGGTTTGGAATATGCCTCATCCTCGAACAGAGCAGTCGCGGCATGCCGCGCCGTCATTCGTCTCAAAGAATATGCCGATCGCTCCAACAGTTATCCAACACCGACTCTCAACTTCATCAACACTATTGCTAGTCGTTTCCGTTCAGTCTCTTTCTCTTGTCATCATGTGGGACTCTCTGACTGGTTGAGTACAGGGACACAGACTCGTCAAAAGGCGACTAACGCCGTGTCGTTGGATGAGTTTGGGTGAGTTTGTTTGAGGCGGTACTTGGCTGATGAAATAAATCATGGCTTGCAGGATCACCGCTTCATCGGGTCCTAGCGCGTCCAAGTTACCGACATATGTTCAATGGTCCCAGGATAGTACCGCTTCGGTGGAGTCGAAGATCCAGAAGACGACTGAAGGCTCACAACCTTTGCCGCCCAAGAATGCTTCCTTGGTATCTGTTGTCTAAGTGCACAACGATGTCTGAGCCATCCTGCGTATGATACATCCCAGTGCAAAGTCTGTCCTGCTACTGATCGTAGAGGGGTATGCCTTGCTACCTTCGTAATACTTTGATGGAATTTCAGTAGAATGCTTTTTGACTTCGTGCTATGAGATAAACCCTTTCCACCGCTTACATCCAGACCTGATGGTATGACTGCTCGAAATCACCGGACCACGAAGGTTACCAAGGAGCGGACCGTTTTCCTGTTTTTTTTTTTTTTGAAAGAGAGGGAGACCACAACGGTGTTCGGCGACCGTCTAAGCTAGCCCCGAGACACCAGTATCAGGTGCGGAGGTCGCGCAAACGGTTTTCATCTCCTGCGCGACGGCCTACCCGCCTTTCTTCGTGCTGCTAGTCCCCCTTGCCGATTGATGCCTTGGCGCTTTGGAATGGGAACCAGTCCTTTTGATTTTCGCCATTCCTCTCGCCGTGAGCCACGGGGACCGTGCGTCGAGACGGACACCGGTCTCTCCTTCGATCGATCTGGCCCGTCAACAGCCATCCCCTCTAGAGTTCACCCGTCGGACCCGTGAACAACGATGAGTTTGAAACGTATTAAATTTAAACACGAGACACACCTCCATCTTCGACCACATTCGATACAGCACCTGAAAAGAAAACGTGCATACATCAATGACCCGTCCCTGAACGAAAACCCTTCCTCGACATCCACTATCCGATCCAGCCTGGTCCATCTTGGGAATATTCCTCGCCTCTGAACCCACCGACAATCCGCGCGAGGTTCCGTGGCGTCACGCAGCGCGGGTGCAAGAGACCCAGGCAAGCAAATAAAGCCTTGAAATCGTACGAACCTTGAGGCTGATCCTCTGCTTCCATTTCCTCCTCAGGATCGAGGGGTGCCACGATGGGCTGATCCACATCCTTGGCGGCTGCGAGTTTGGCGTTGAGCCTGTTAAGGCGTGCGGCCTCTACCGCTGCATATTTTCCAGACTCGCGCTTCTTGGCGCGGAAAGAGCGCTTTGACTTGGAACGGAGCGATTTCGCCATCGTATAGGATGGTGAGAGAAAGGTGTGCCACGCGCACAGCCACACAAATGCGCAACCATGTAAATTCGAGTCATCTACGCCAACGATCTCAGAGTCACAATCGAAAGCCAACTCGCAACATCCAGTGTAGACGATGCCAACGGCGTCAACATTATCGCGGTACGGTACAATTTTTGACATACAAGTGCTCGCGCGATCACTCTGGAGGGGCCTCTCTGTGGAGACACGACACGATTTAGCCACAAACATGCGTGAAGAGCGACGATACTCATGATATATAGCACATTGTTACACCTGTGCGCGGTCGTGAGATGAACGGTGCTCGATGGCGTAGTGCGGTACATACCGAATGAAGACTTCACCTAGGGTGCCCATAGAGTTGCCATCCTGAAATTCCTCAGTGTTTGCGAGCTGGTAGTGATCGTTTGGCGTATCATTAACGCGGCATGGACGGGGGACGCACCTGGAGATTCATGTAGCCGTCTGTGCTGACGAGGAAGCCCTTGTATTCGAGACCCCATTTTAGCTTGACAAACACGGGCTTTCCGGTGAGCTCCTGCATGAACGGTTTGGGGTTGACCGGGTTGACCTGATGGTGCTGGTGAGTACGACGCACACGACGACGGGCGGTGAGCGGATACCTGCGACATTGTGGTGTAGGTGAGCCCTTCGGACTTCGAAATCACATAATAAGCTGGGCGACTCATATCCCTCGCCGCAACCATGTCTGACCGCGAGGGACACGTAGGCTCTGGGTCCACAGACGACGACCTGTCCTTGCCAAAGGCAACGGTCGCGAAGATGATCAGCGGTGAGTACGGCAGCACCTCCCCACCGGAACGCGGTTGGTCATTCACGCACCCTGCCTTGTGTGCTCTAGAGTTGCTCCCAAGCGAGGTGACGTGCGCAAAAGAGACTCGGGATCTGGTGATCGAATGTTGTGTAGGTGAACATGCACCGTGACCGCCGCATGTTCTTTGCAGGACTCAAGCGTCTGCACCAGAGTTTATTCATCTGATTTCGTCGGAAGCAAACGAGATATGTGAACAAGAGTCGAAAAAGACGATAGCTCCAGAGCACATCATCGGTGCACTAAAGGTGTGTCTCGCAGTTGTGGTGTGCATTCGCCATCCGACCGCTTGCAGCGCCTTGGATTTGATTCGTTTACGTCAGAGGTGGAGGACGTTCTCAAAGATCACAAGCAGCAGCAAAAGGTGCGTGTGGTGCATCGTGTCAAGGGTGTACTCATGATGCGTACAGGATCGAGAGAAAAAGGCAGACAAGATCAAGGACTCTGGGCTGACTCCGGAAGAGCTCCAAGCAAAGCAAGAGGAGCTGTTTGCGCTAAGTCGGGCCAAGTTTGCACAGCCTCAGCAACAACCATAAAGTGCGTCGTGGACAGAGAAGGGTATAGATATATATCGTACACGTTTGCTACGTCATCCTTGTTGACCGCTCTGGCGTTGGCGTAATGCTTCGAGTCTCCTCCGAGGGGAATCTCCGTTCCATTCCTCCACTCCATTCTCCGCGTTGACGCGGACGGACAAGGATGGCAACCCTTGCTGCTCGATGGCAAACGAGGCCGACACGGACGCATAAAACGCGGCTGCAGTGTGCACGTTGAGATGCAGGACCAGCGGGACTCAAAGTGGGTGTACCTTGGTATACGTCGCCGTTTTCCAATAGAATCCCGGCAGCGAGGCCCCCTAGAAAGCTATTTCCGGCACCTTGACCAACCTATTCAGTGATGGTAAGGGAGCGGTGATCGGGCAGATACACTGACCGGTGACGTCTGCGACGTGGGATGCATCCTGAGATGTCCAAAAGGCATCGACCCATCTGCACCCCGTGTCGCGGGTTGCGACGCACGCTCCATCGGCTGCACTTCGTATGATCACACAGCCATTTCCAAAAGGACCCACGCCCAAGTCAAGGAAGCGAAGTGCGGCTGATTGAACGGCGTCGCGCGTGACGGGAGAGGACACGGAGAGGAGAGCAAAGGCTTCTTGTGCATTTGGACTGTGGATGTAGGTTGGCGATGACGGCGAGATGGTGTGGACGCGTATACCTTAGCACATGGATGGAAGCCATGGCGGTTATGAGTGAGGGTAGTTCCTCGGGAATGCATCTTTCCTGAGTGGAAGGGGTTACGTAGGGGAGAGCGGGGGAGGGTGGAGTGAACGGACGGGAATGGGTTCGTAGATGATGATGGGATTCCAGTCTATCTCGGAGATGACTTGGCATGCGCGAGACGGCGAGCAAATGAAGTGCAGGGTCGCGGGGCGAGCGAGAGGGGTGTCTCGCAGATCGCGCGGGGCCAGGCGGATGCGTGGGGTGAGGTACTCGAAGCTACGGAGATGCGGTCAGGAGTGGTGGGGGTGACGAGAGAAAAGTAGGGCGACTTTCTGGCGTCGCCCCGGTAGGAAACGAGGGCACGGGTGGTCAAGCGATCTGTGTGCTCGCGAAAGAGCCACACGTCGCGACCGTACGCGAGCAGTTGCTGATGGATGTCGCTGGGAAAGTCGTGTCCCTTGTCGATGATCATGCCCACGCTGGACGGGGGGAGCCTGTGCGGGGTGTGGGTCAGCGGTCAGGGAGGAGGTGGCCCTGGTGCGGACCAGATGCGTGCGCCGATGGTGGCATACGTGCCTCCACCGCCGATCTGGGAGGTGGCCCAGAGGGCGTCGTCGAGGGCGATGTCGTCGACGATGAAGAGACCGATGGAGACAAAGAGCTTCATGTCGGGGGTTGAAGACAAACTCTGACCGTACCGTGATGCAGGTCTGGACGATCCTCTACGACAAGACCGACTTTCCCGACGACGTACGCCATCCCCGTCGATCCGCTCGTGCCCGCTCACCCCCTTCCTCGACAGCTCTACCACGCCGCCCTCCCTCTCCTCGATCACCACGCACGCTCAAAGATATCCCGTTTCGTCCACCGCGACGACGCCTGCCGTCAGCCCCGTCTCGCTCTGCCTCCCTCGCTCTGACACACCCCCAGGCTCGTTCATCGGCGCGCTCCTCCCCCGCGTCCTCCTCCGCAAACGAGGCGTGCCACGCGATGAGATCGCCTTTGCCGTCACTGATTCTGGCAAACCCTACTCCGTGAGTCACCCCTGCCCGACACCACCCGCTCTCACCCATCGCGACAGACCACCCCCGGCGTCGATCCCCCGCTCGGGTTCAACGTCACCCACGACGGGGCCGTCGTCGCGATGGCATTTGGCGCGGGCGATCTCGGCCCACCTGCCTACAACGTCGGCGTCGACGTCATGCAGCTCAAGGTCCCTGCCCGGACCACCTTTCGCGAATTCGTAGGCTCTGTCTCCAGCGCGGTATGTACCCCGCCCCGTCGTCCGATCGCATCCATGGTTCATCGTCGCACCCACAGCTCACCCCCCTCGAACTGGACGCCTTGCTCGGCAACGTTGCAGAACCGGAGGCGATCCGCCGCTTCTACTGGATATGGACCCTCAAGGAGGCGTACACAAAAGCGCTCGGTCTCGGTCTCGGTTTCGACTTTCACCGGATACAGTACGACGTCGTGCAAGATCATGTCACGATCGATGGCGAACCGGCCAGAGGATGGCAGTTTCGCAGGTTTGAGGTCGCGCACAGCGGCAGCAAGTACGTTGGGGTCGCTGCACGCTTTGTCGGTGGCAGAAACATGAGCCTTGCAGAGCTTGACGAAGGTTCCCTGGTTTGTTATGGTGCTGCTTCATTCGTTCAACGGGCAATAGAGGAGCTGGCTTAGGGATCGCGTGCCGCAATATTAGAGGGATATAAGTGGGAAATCGGGTGTACGTATCATCGATTGGGTTTACACACACGCACGAAATGTCTACATGCCGTCAATACGCAAGGAAAATGTCTGTCTCGAACAAGAGTTCATCAGATGACAAAGCGCCGCTGGAGAGGGGAGATGACTGCCAGACGCGCTTGGATTCATCGTCGGGTTTTCGTTGCGAGCCCCAGTGCACTCCGGAGAGCTCGAATGCGTTGAGCTCCGGAAACGAAGCTAGAGCATCGGCGACCTGTTCGTAAAACACCTGTGCAAGAGGTCAGACTCGAACACGCGATGACAGAGCGGACGTACGGAAGAGGGTGGCTGGAAGAGGTTCTGGGTGGACATGACACGGAGATAGACGAGGTGGGGGAGATGGCAGCGGAGGAGCTGCAAGAAGGGTACTGGTGGAGAATTTGTAACTGCGCCGAGTACCAGCACGGGTGCGGTAGAGCGGGCGAGGAGGGCCACGTCGTCGTCTGTGAGGGTGGATCCGTTGAGGTGTATGCTCTGTACTGGGCGGCCAGGCACGATGAGCGCGGCTGCACGAGCTGAGCCGATGAATTGCTCCAAATGGGGAATGGCGGTTGGGGGGAGGTGGGGGACGGGTAGGGTTGGTGTGGGAATGGAATCGACCTCCAGTTCCAAGAGGGACGGGGTCTTTTGGAGGAAGCGGGCGACGTTGTGGTCGAGGGGGAAAGTGGAGGTGAACTGGATGAGGTAGGGATAAGCAGACACGTCGCGGAGGACCCAGCTGGCGGCGGCGTCGAGGAGGAGGTGGAGGGACTGCAGATCGGCCATGTTGTGGAGTGCGGCGGCGAGGGTGGCGTAGAAACGGGCGAAGAGGGGTGCGACGGGGTCGAGTGCGATGTAAAACGACCGGACATGGCGGGCGATATGGGGACTGCGCGCAAGGAGGGGCACTAGGGCGAGGTTGCGGGACCAGACAGAGAGGTCGCGGTAGAGGACGCGCCGGGCGAGGGGACAGAGGCGGGCGGAGGTGCGGGCGAGGGCGGGGAGGGAGGTGTGGGGGAGGAGGTGTGCGATGGCGAGGACGAGTTCTGCGGGGAGTGCGTGGAGGGACATGAGGAGACGGAGAGACGACCATGGCTATTTATTATAAGCGCGACCATGTCCATCCCCCGACGTGTCCTCCTCCGTGCGCTCAACGGTACGTCCTTGGCCCCGCTTTCCCTCCTCCTCCTCATCCCGCCCACTACCAGCGCCGTACCCGAAACCGACCCACGCCTGCGGCCATCTCACCGCAGAACACGCCGGCAGAAACGTCGTCCTCGCCGGATGGCTCCTTCCCGAGCGGTGTGTCTCCTCGTCACCTCCCCACGACCCAGCTAACCAAACCAAGAAAAATATCCAACGTGCTTTCCTTCTTCCCCATCAAAGACCCCTCCGGCGTAGCACAGCTCGTCGTCCGCCGCAACATCTCCAGTCCGCTCCTCGCATCCCTCTCCCACGTCCCCGTCGAGTCTTCCGTCCTCATCCAGGGTCGCGTGGCCGAGCGCCCAAAGAAAGACCGTCGCTCAGAGTCCAGCACCGGCGACGTCGAGGTCCATGTCGACGCCTTCACCCTCCTCAACCCGGCCGAGCCCGTCTTGCCCTTTTACCCTTCCGACGATCAGACCCTCGTCCGTGCATTCCTCCGTTTGCCGTCCCGTCCCGTCCCCATTCTCACCCTTCCACAGGTCAATGACGAACTTCGGGCTCGCTTTCGCTATCTGGATCTCCGCAGGACTGCCCTGGCGAACAACATCAGACAGCGGAGTCTCGTCTCCCGTATCGTCCGGGAATTTCTTCATGCCGAGGGTCCGTCCGCTGTCCTCGCCATGAATTCCTCATTTAGTGACCCTCACCCCAGGCTTTCATGAAGTTGAAACACCTCTCTTGCTTAAATCTTCTCCCGAGGGCGCTAGAGAGTTCCTTGTCCCCAGCAGACTCTCCCACCGCTCCCAAAATGATACCCCCCTTTTTTACTCTCTCCCACAGTCTCCCCAACAACCCAAGCAACTTCTCATTTGCTCCGGCGCAGTCGACAAATATTTCCAATTTGCCAGATGCTTCCGCGACGAGGACGGCCGCAAAGATAGACAGCCCGAGTTTACCCAAATCGACCTCGAAATGGCTTACGTCTCCTGGGGTACGCACACCAACTCTCACGGCGACGGTTGGCGAATAGGCGGTCTCGAGGTTCGCGCCGTCATCGAGTCACTCATCGGAAACATATGGAACCAGCTACAAGGCATTCGTCTCCCAGCCCCATTCAACGTCATGACCTATGCCCAAGCGATGGCACGAGTAAGCCTCCCGTGATCCGTCTTGTCCCTTCCCGTCATACTCATCAACCCCCAGTATGGATCAGATAAACCAGACACGCGCTTTGCCATGGAGGTATTACCATACTCGTCTCTTTTCACAACTGCACTGAACAGTTGGATCCAAGATTGAAAACATCACGTCACTCCTCCCTCATCGCTATCAAATGACGCTTTCCAATCTTGGAGAAATTCTCGAGGTTCTCCCCGTCCGACGTTCCGAAGACTTGCCTTTTGTCCGCGCAAACGAACAGTGTCAGCTAATCGACGAGCCAACTGTCGTATGTCCCCATGCGAACTTGCACAAGTTGATCGTTCACACTCTGCCACAGACTCGCACCCTGCTGACCAGCAGCAACTTACTAACCTGGTTGAGCGACGCTTTCTCCCTCGCGGGTGACCCTGAGCACCATACCACCCTGAACGATGTGTTGAGAGTCAGCGTGGGCGACACTCTATATGTATCTAGGCGTCATGCAGTTCCCATGGTGAGCGTGGCTTTCAGTAACTTGCTCCCCTTCTCACGCGCACAGGGTGGATCTACGCCATTGGGTCGGATACGCACACGACTATCGGAATCAGCACAGAACCTTGGTAGGTTTGACGTGATCTCTATTGTCTTTGGTTGCTTCATCTTGTTTCAGGGGATTACGTTCCTCCTTCTTATCCACACTTCCTGTGGGTGACTGAGTTCCCCCTTTTCACTAGGTCAGATCCAGACAAGGACTTTTTGGCTCGTGGCCGGTGGGCGAGCAACCACCATCCGTTCACTGCTCCTATGTGGCAAGATATCGAGGCCATGTATGATGGTCGCATCGACCAGGTTTGCACACGGTGCTATCAAAGAAAAAATTGGTTCCTGGATTGACTCCTGACTCCTCAGGTTCGAGGACAGCATTACGATCTCGTGCTAAATGGTACCGAAATTGGAGGAGGCTCGGTTAGAGTGTATGATGCTACCATGCAAGAGTACATATTTTCTCATGTCCTCCAGGTCAGACATGGTTGCTCGGTTACCACCTGGCGCATCTCACGACCCCGACCGTAGTTTGATGAATCAGAAAAAGCAGCTTTCGACCACCTCTTGCAAGCTCTCAAGTGTGGCGCTCCCCCACATGGTGGCATTGCGCTCGGTACGTGTGGACTCGCGACCAGAAATGGAATTGAGCACGCTAACGAGCATTTCATTCAGGGTTTGATCGGCTCATGTCCATTCTCTGCAGCACGCAGTCGATCCGAGACGTGATCGCCTTCCCAAAAACCAGTGCTGGCACTGATCCTCTCTTCAAAAGTCCATCGACCGTCACCAAGGGTGTCTTGTCACAATACGGTATCCAAGATATTAAATCATGAAAGGCACAGACGAGTGGGAAATAGCTCCCACAGCGCGCCCTGAAAGGTCTAGGTTAATAACGATGCTGGCATCAATTGTACCTGTCTACATTGGTTGACGATTGCAAGCAAATCTAACAATCTATGTCGCCCGTGGAGCAGATACTCGACTGTACGGTGTGATGCAATTTGGTTACAGACTGATGGAATGTACAGAGAGCAACATCAGCAGAATGAAATCGTCGACTGTAGAGATCCAGGGGGGGGTGAAACAGAGGAATAGAGCGCAAGCAGTGTCTCCGAGCAGTCCATTATTGGGGCGCGGGTGGCTGGATCAGCGGATAGGCACGTTTGCTTGGCCATCATATCTTCAACTCCGAGCACACCCTCAATGATGGATGACAAGGAGTATCGCATTTGGATGACCTCCAACATTGCGCCGGACACTGGTATGGTGACTACACTCTCTTCGTTATCTCGTGTCATAACATCATATCCTATCAGTGACGACTCGTCCTGTCGTCTCACGCAAAAATCCAAATTGACCAATAAAAACAAGGTAAGTCATCAAGCGGATTCATGGATCCAGGTGTATCGTACGTTCTGACCCAGCGTCGGTGGCGTGACCGGTCTCAATTGATTGGTCATGGTCGTACGAAGGGGTATGTAACGTGGCGACCGATTCAGTGGGTCGAGGTGGCGTTTCATCCCCCCGGATCGTACTCGTATTCGAGGCTTCACCATACCCAAAAGCACCCCACTCCTCCGGTTCTGAAGGTGGCAAAGTGCCACCGTTCACATCGGATGGCGAGGTTGGCCTGGGTTCTGACCTACTCGCTTCTGGACTTTCGGACGTGTGTATGACATGGGATTCATCGATGACTGCCAAAAGACTGCGGAGTTTCGAATCAGTCTTGCGCAAATGATGACTTGTCGATGGTGGGTGAGATTGGCGGCGCTTGATAGTTGCGGAAGGTGATATCGACCGTGTTGAAGTAGAAGAAGTGGATGAGACGTCACTCCATTCCGAGGTCGGATTAGAAAACAAGTTGCCGGTGGGTGCCCATGAGTGATTAAGGATGTCAGGTGGTGAACTACCGGTCGGCGGAGTGTTCGCTAGCGGACTAGGTGAGGGAGATGGTGCGTTGGCAATGACGGCGAGCGGAGGAAGGATAGTGAATATCTGGTCTTCGGCTTGAGGTGGTCCGTACGAGTCAAATGGATCCGGAACAGACTGTAACATGGGTTCCAAAATAGGGTCGGAGCTGAGGAAACTCACGATGAGACGCAAGGGCGTGACAGACGGCGACACACAATACGTACGATTTCGCAGTGAATCTGTCAAATACGTCCATGGTGGAGCGCACGACAACGCAAACCTGAGAGAAATGATCGGAAGAAGACACAGACTGTACTCTTGAGCGTACCTTTGCCTGCACCACATTCCAGACCTCCTCCTCGTGCTCCATAATTTCACGATAATGTTGGGCCTTTAGGTCATCAAGGTCATCAACCTGTCGTTGTAAAATGGATAGTGCTTCTCGGAAGCTTTGGAGGTCTGGAAGACATGAACGAAGTTCTCAAGGTATGGAAGAAAACGCACTCCTCTGCTTCTTGTTCATATTCCTGGCTTCTGTCTGACGTATAATTTGACTCTTCTCCCGAAGTGCTTTCTCGTATGAAGCGGAGCGTTCCTGTGGAAAGTGAATGAGATCGTCGAGCGGCCGAACGGAGCGGCGTACATGTACTATTGTTTTGTAGGTGTCCAAGTGCTGACGCAAGGGTTTCTCGCAGGTTTTGTCGAGCGATTCTGCCTTGAGGACAAGGTTGGAGGTGCTGCCACAGGGCTGCAGAGAAAAGGACGTACCAATACGTGCCAGTGGTTGCTAATGAGGTGATGTAGTCCTGAAGCTGCTTGTAGCCTAGTGCCTGTTTCGTACGATGGGCCTTTCAAACTATGGCACGGTCGGTTTGTTTCACCTCTCAGCATGGGTATGCTCGACGCACCCTGAGCACTTCTCCAAAGAATCTGCGAACGCTGCGGTGGCTTTAGACATGTGGAGCAATGCTGCGCGATAATTCGCGCTGCAAGCCATAAGCTAGGACCGGTGCATGAGGATACCGGCTGCATAGCGGAGTAGCACCGCGTACATACCTCATCGTAAGCCTGCAAGCTTACTTTGAGGTTTGCCCGAGTGATGATCTTTTCTGGGCCGTCGGGGCCGAAGTTGATGGCCGAGACGTGTGTTGTGTCTGAAAACGTGGGTGACGGCGGACTAGGCGAGGCGGAGCGTTTTGGAGACAGCACGATGCTGCGAAGCGAGTTATTTTTCCGGGGCATGGCTGCGAGGACGAGGCGAAGTGGCGGATAAGCTGCAAGGCTGTCACATTCGCTCGATCCCCTTTTTTGGCAGCTGGCAGTGTCCAATCACATCGACTACTCTAAACGTGTACTCTCTACCATGGCTCGAACCATCCACAGCTCCAAGCCTGCAGAAAGACTGAGTATGACCACACGGGAGCCTGTGAGACGTACGCACGAGGCTCACGACTTGCCCATGCGCGACGAAATGTCCGTCATCTTGTCCGGCGCATCCCGAAGGAAGAACAGCTTCGCCCTCCGCTGCTTGGTTCCTTTGCGCTCACCCGCCCTCTGTCTGACCTTGATGTCCTTCAGATGCGGAGAGTTGACAAAGAATTGCATCTCGACGCCGGTTCGTTGGACGACGTTGCGCAACACGAACGACGTGTCCGGGCCACGTCTCCTCACCGAAATGAGCACGCCAGAGAAAACACCCGGAGCGTGTTCGGTCGTGACAGTGAGCACAGAGCCGGGAAGGAGTCGGTCAGCGTGCCTTCGGGAGAACCAGGTCGCGAGCCATTCCCTTTTTTTGGGTTCTGGCAGACTCTGGCGCAAGAAGGCCATGAGACCCTTGCCTTTCCGGAGTGCATCATGCTGAACCCGGGGAATTGGGAGTGGGGGAGTAAGGATGGCAGTTTTAGAGAACGGATAACTAGCGGCGGAGGACAGTAGCCGTGCCAGAGTCCTGCACGGTCCAAAGGCCATGATGACAATCGGAACCAAGGAGACTTGCCAAACTTGGTACTCGAACAGACGGTGTCGTCTCAGCTCACATTAAGTACGACTTTAAGATTCAGAGCAAGGAATACATAATAGAAACGGTCTCAAGCGTATGACAGTGGTGGCCATCGAAATTGCACAGATGCAACGATAGCAGGGTAAAACGTGGCAGGTCTCCCCGTCGTCCCCGTTTTTGAATTAGTATCCACGTCCCCGTCCTCTGAAAAACATCCGGGTAAGAGTCATCCGCATGGCAATGGGTGACAACTAGTACTCACCTCCCGCGGGCACGATAGGGGCTGTACCCGTAACTGCCACCCCGATATCCACCTCGATATCCACCCCTGTACACACCTCGTCCCCGACCTCGATTGTAGCCGGGAACATTAGTACGCTTGGCCGTTACCTGTTCATGTCTGCTTTACATCTTCCATATTCTAAAATCACACGCGACACTCACTTTTATTAGTCGTCCGCGGAACAATGAATTGTCCATGGCCAAAGCCGCATCTATGAAGTCTGGCTCGGCGAATTCAACATAAGCAAATCTGGAGCGGAAGTTGTTTTCCAATGGCGATAAGGTTCGGTAACAAAAAGAGGTTACATACCCTTTAGGGTGACCCGTGAATTTGTCGCAGAGGATAGTGACTCGGTTGATGGTTCCGCAAGCTTGGAAATGACCCTGAATCTCCTCTGGAGTCGCACCGTAATCAACCTGGCGACAACCATTTGAGTGAAGGAGGCATGAGAAGCAACATCAGATGACCAAACCCACGTTCCCAACAAAAACACTTCGACTGTCCGCAACTGCCCTATCTTCTTCAGTTTCCATTGGAACGCCCTGACTCGTTGCAGCACCGCCCGCGGCACTCTGAGACTCTGCTGCAGCTTGCAGTTCACGTAGCTTTTTCGCCTCCCTTTCCATCTCCTCCACTCGCTGTTTCATCAGCTGAATTTCCTGTGAGGGTCCTGAGAATTCTGGGGATGGGACCAGGGGAGAGGAATACCTTTGACTCGGCTTCCTCACCATCATCAATGGTGGGATCGTTGTCCCCGTTCAGCGTTGGTTGTGTCACGTCGGTGTCCGCCATTACAAGTATATTCTGCTCGCCAAGCGGCAAAAGTTTGCTTGAGTTGAGACCGCGCCACAGCGCTGGCAAACAAGGATACACAACGCCTGCCCATACACCACCAACACCACCACCAAACTTTCCGTCACTTTGCTACCCCCGCGCGACCTTTGGTCAGCCAGGGTCCACCATGCGTTTACGAATACCGTGTACGCGTGACCGTCGAGCTCAATTTCAATACGTGGACGGGCATCATTTTAGTTACGGTACCGATGGTGATGCATCGCAGAGTTGCCATTGTTGGCTCGCCCCAAGTGAGTCCGCCATCCTCTTTTGCAACAAGGCCTCGTGCTTGACCCTCGCTTCCGAGACTTCGAGAACGGAACACGATTCATGTGCTCCAATCATGTAAGCTTTATCTCGTACAGTCTCATATGTCTCGGTGCTGTCCTGCCAATGAAACTCGCGATGGTCTCCTCGGTTGTGAGCGTTCCCAAGCATGACAACAGATCGCTACCTGGTCACCTTGGTCCTTGTGTGCCCAACTAATCCTACAAACTCTAGACTCGTCCAGCCTTCAGGAACATGCGGGCAACGTGTGTGTCGCGTGCAACGCACTCACACGCGTGGCAGAGCCAACAGCATGGTACAACACCACCCAGGGGTATTACAGCACGCTAGACGTTTTGCGCATCACACCGTAACCAGGACGCATGAGGAAACTTTCACGACAAGGATAGTGAATTAAGGTTTTTGACTAAAAGTAGCGACTCCATGCTTCTAGATTTGATAGGTCTGATACAGAAGAACAAGGAATCAATAAGATCTAGCTTTGTACACAGTGTCAGAATTACCGTCACTTCGAAAAAAAAAGAGAGAGAGAATGGCAGGCTTCAGGCTCGGAGCCTGGACGTCCTAAGGACATGTTGTCTCATAACTACATTGCATTCATCGTTCTCTCAAGAGTCAAAGGCGATAATTGAGACGTACCTCCCATGTTGATCTGGACGGTTCCATTGTCGACGAGCTGAATCTTGGAGAACTCGTACAATTCTGCTAAAGCAGGTTTCAGCTCTTCACTAGGGCCGAAGTGTCCCAGGGGTCAATGCAGCAAGGGTTGGTCATTGGGTTCATGGGAGTTTGGATTGCCGTCAATAGAATAGATGGAAACGAGGTTTCCCATCAGTGGGCCTAGATGGTTAGTGTAACACGTTTAGCGGGGGCGTAGAGAAGTGTTGAGAGAGAATGGACGCACACTCAATTATGCAGAGAGCGTTGGTCATCCCGATGCTTCTGATACGGTTTACACGCACATGCATTATTGGTGTCGTACAGATTCCGAGACCGTTGGGCACGAGCAACTGAGTCCCCAGTTTTTGAGGGTCAATGGCCACCCGTTGCTTGATGTAAATCAAGGGTCTCGAACAAGGCGTTGGTAGAAGCTCTGGCTCTGCTTGTTGGCTCTCGAATTCGACAGTTTAGGTCACCAAATGGAAGAGATCAGGAGCTGTTAGCGTGATAGGACCTGGATTTTTTTCCCATTGGAACTTGAGAATTTGGCCATATTGGAGCACAGTGGTGATGGAGAAGAGTCGTTTTTTCCCGTTTTCGCCATCGTAACCTTGACTTCCATTGTTCCACACGTGCAGGGATCAGCTGATGTCCAAACGCTAGGCCAGGATTGAACATGTTGTGTCGAAAAGGATTATTTGTGGCCGGGGAGGATTGTCCTCCGGACCTGATATGAAAAAAAAAAAGTTTCCATGGAGCCGACGTTACCGCATGACATGTTCCAGCACTGGAACAAAAAGCTGATTTGAATAGCACAGAGCGTTCCTTAATATTGGAGGAGCTGAAGTAAGTTATGAGACCACAATTGGAGTATGTCAATGGTGGGATTCCATCGCGGAAGAACATACGAGGCGCAGCGGTTACCCGAACGGGAACGGCTGACGTGTTCTTCTGCACCCACCCACCAATGGAGGCACGGCACCCCAAGGGCGAGAGACAAGCGAGGTCATTAGTCAAGCGGGCAATGCCTCAATTCGGTCGGAAATCTGGCGAGGTGGAGGATAGGTATTTAGTTTGTGGCTATGATGCCGCGAATTCGGGCACTGTTGAGCGGAATCGGGTGAAGGGGTGTCCGGAAGACATATTTGCTGATACGGTGGGGCAGTCGTCACAGGAATGAGATTCATTTCCGGATGGTTCCTATAAAAAGAGCCTGAGTGGGTGAGAGAGACCTCGGACTGTGCGTTCCTCGTACATACCTTTCCTCGCTCGACGGCCAGCAACCTGACAGCAGCAGTGTGAGTACTGGTTCCACACGAGGACCAGGGGCTGACGAGAATGGCTGTGCAGGCGATGATTAGTCATACATGGCCACTGCTCAATCGGCCCGACCCGACAGACCGACGATATCTTCCCCAGACTCATTATTCCCAAGGACTGCTGCAAAGCCCTCAGCGCATCTTTTACTCACAAGACTTTTATGCCATGACACACCAGTCAAAGAAGAAACGCACAGAGGACGATTCCCTCCCCCAAGACGCAGGCACAAAGCCAGTCCAGCTCCAGCGCAGGAGAGTCTGGCGTGCTTGCGAAAGCTGCAGGTTTGTGCCACATCCCACCCCCGCTTCCATCCCACCCGCCTTTCTCTGACACAATCGCCAACAGGCGCAAGAAAATCAAGTGCGATGGCTGCGAACCAACCTGTGCCCAGTGTCAATCGTCTGGATCACAGTGCACATGGCTCCAGACAAAGGACAGGGCCGCCTTGAGCAGACAGTACGTCCTCACCCCACATCGTGCTCACCCAGCACCCTCACCCTTATCCAGCTATGTCCAAGAACTCGAAGCGCGTCTACTCCATATGGAATCTCTGTTCTCTCAAATAACACCGGTCCTCGAACAGCTTGGACCATCCTTGGGTGTTTCGTCCACACCCGCTTCGTCCTCTGCAACTGGAAATGCGGGCGAAGCCAGCCTACCTCCGGCATCTGCGGTTCTCCATGCCATCTCGTCAAAGGCCGCCGCGGATACCCGCACCGAGGACAGCTCTTCCCCAGAGTCCTCCTCCGTCAAGATGGAAGACGATGTCTCCGAATCTTTTGGTCAACTCGCCTTGGACGACCACGGTCATCTTCGTTGGATAGGTGGTTCCTCCACGATGTCGTTGATTCAGTCTTTCCGTGCCCTCACGACCAATCCTCTCCATCGTGTCTCCCCCATGGAGGAGGACCCACGAGCACCTGGACCCAGCGCGAATAAATTGTATTTCCCAGCTTCAGTCTTCTTCGGGAAGATACGGGCCCTCCCCCGTGCGGATGAAGTTGAATTCCCAGATGAAGACCTGTGTGACAAGTTGGTAAGCACACGAGCATCATTTAGACCCACCACTACTAATTATGATCGTGCATCAGATCGATGCGTATTTCGAACGTCTCCATTTCTTGATGCCTATCCTTGATAAGCCCTCCTTTATGGTCAGATACAAACGTCTTATGGGGAAGAGGAGCGACGCAGCATTCGTCCAAGTCGAAGCTCCATTCATTTGCATCGTCTTTGCCATTTTCGCTTGCGCTGCTCGGCTGGTCAATGATCCACGTCTAACCAGCGATCGTCTGGACGATGGTGGGATGGGCATGGTCTACTACGAGAGGTAGGATCGCACAGGCTATCGTCCTTTTCGAATCATCACTGATTCCATTGCCTCCAGGGCCTTGATTCTCCACTACATCAGTCACGCGTTAATCCAAGTGTTCCATGTCCAAAGTTTAATCCTCATGTCTTCGTTCTTGTGTTCTATCAACTGCCTTCCTCAGGCTTGGCTTCTCGTGGGACAAGCGGTACGCAGTGCACAAGACTTGGGATTGCATGTAAGCATCGGTCATTATATCCATGGTTATTGCTGACGAAATTGTAGCGCTCACCGCGCCGGTTATCCATATCCTCTATTGAGAAAGAGACTCGGCGAAAAATCTGGTGGGGCGTGTACTGTTTAGACCGCATGCTGGCACTTGCACTAGGTCGCCCACTGGGTATAGAGGATTCTGACTGCGACGTCGAACTTCCGGTGGACGCCGACGACGAATGGTTACCCGAGTACTTCACTGGTATCCCACTCTCGCAAAAGCCTCCGTCCCTAATCTCGGGCACCATCGCCTTAGTGACCCTATATCAGATCGCTGGCCGGATCCTACGGCAAGTGTACGCCATCGATTGCTGCAAAGAAACGCTTGAACCCGAAAAGAGAGCAGAGTTACAGCGCTCTGTTGAAACTCTTGACCTCGAACTTACCAGGTGGTTCGAAGATCTTCCCCCCTCTTTCAGAAATCCGAGCACCAGCGACATGCATATGTCTATGACCGTCGTCTTATGCAGCCACTATTATTCAGTACGCACCACGCTTCATCGCAACTTCTTACCAGTCAAGCGTGACCAATCAATCGTACCTAATTCAACCGCAAGGGCAGTCTCATCTGCCCGCTCGTGCATCCGCCTTGCGCCTTCCATCAATAATGTCGTACCCACATCGCATCATCTTGCTTTTTTCATTCAGCATCTCTTCAGCTCCGCTGTCGTTATCCTTCTGTATGCCATGCATTCGCCGGACACGAGAATTGCAGCTACGGCAATGGATGAGGCTAAAAGCTGTCTCTCAATCATAGAATCGTGGGAAGGCCACTGGCCAGGTGCCCGTAAATGCAAGGAACTGCTCGCCGAGTTAACGAGCACCGCCGACGAAGCAATAAGGAGAACTAGCAACGACCCCCCTGGAGTTCCCATGGCTCAAAGCATTGCGCCGGCAGTGCTAGAATCCAGGCGATCCCTTGTTTCCTCCTCGGGACAGGTACCAACCATGAATCGTCCGGTAAAGGTGAAACCAAGGAAAATTAGCCGCTCAAGGGATCCAAATTCTACGCGTCGCCCCCCTGCTGTGTCACCTTACCGTGTAGATTGTAAGAAATGTTTTTGGTTAGGATGCTTGCTGACTCATGGCGGACCGTAGCCCAACGCAATCGGTCGACATCTCGCAAGAGAGGGCATGACGAGAGTGAAGGTGTCGGACCTTCGAACCTGTCCGGCTACTCTGGTGTTTTTTCCAGCCCACAGTCAGTGGGTGGAAAGTCTAGCCCTCATAGCTCCCCGGCGTCTGTCAATTTGCCATCGCCGTCTATGTCGAACATGGAAACAACTCAGCAGCAGGAGGGAAGTCCCCATCTTGTGGGTGCGTCCCCGTACAGTTATACGTGCGCACCTCTCTCGCCGCTCCATGTGCCTCCGCCGCATGACTACGGGATGCACCACAGCCCTCTTGCGTCCACTGGCGGTCACCAATGGGACGGTGGTTCAGGGGACCATCGTGTCGACATGTACGCTTCTGGTTCACAACCCGGCCCGCTCCCGTATGCCACATATGAAAATTCCAGCCTGGATCCTACTTGGTATAGTTCGGACGTTGGATATACCCAACTTTCAACTACACCACCAACTTCTTCATTCCCTGCCCCGGGACTACCGTTTTTGGGGCTCGATTACATTCGAAACTATAATACCAACGGATACTCTACAGGTGACCAAGATTGTCTCTGGCAGCCATTTGATGCTGGTGCGTTTGGAATTGACCCCGAACTTCCGTTTACCTTTGGGAAATCCCCTTCAGACCTTCCCGAGGGGCAGCAATCTCCACCGCGTTCCCACCCGTGAGAAGATAAAAGTTCCTATGTTTGCTATCTCTTTTTTCTTTGAATCCCATATGCATTCCCCTCCCGAGCTCTTTCTTGATTCCACATTCATTCGTGGCCATTGTATCCATATCCGTAGCTGATGACCATTCTAACCTCAATAGCAATACTGTAGTTGCTTTACTCACTAGGCAGCAACCCTAACACACTTAATTTTGGCACTACTTCCAACACTACTTAGGTAGCTCCTTCGTTTCGAGACAGATCGGTGCTGTAGTTGAAATCTCGTAGCCAGTTATGCTCCTTACGAATCAAGTTAATGGGACTCAATCCTCTGCCTTGGCCAATGGGCGAATACTCGTGATAGGAATCGGCACCGGGAACTGCCGGTAACCGGCGTCTGAGTCAGAGTCTTTGGAAAGAACTCGAAACGATTGCGAACCACTCCACCAGGACAACCAAGTTGGTCTTTCTGCGGGACACTCAGCTCGCCAATTGGAAAGTCGTCAATTCATTGGCTATATTTTAGCGGATTCAGCACCCGACTCGTTCCGAGATCCACGGAACGCCATGGTCAACCACCCAGTAGTCGAGCTCACATCTGAAGCAGCTTGGAATTTGGTACGTGGAGTGCTCGTGTACACTCAATATCAAGCTAACGATCCGCAGATCGAAGACAAGTTTACGCCATATGGGAAGGAGATCTTAGCCAAACTCATTGCTTTCCTCCAGGTATAGTGGACACCTTACGACTCAGTGATTTTCTAACACGCCAAGCAGGACGAGGTTTACCCTTCTGCTAGGCTCTACCACGCACAGATACCCAAAGACCCGGTACAACGCTGGAAGACTGTTGTGCCGATTATCGAGGAATTGAAGGTGAAAGCGCGCAAGCTTGGGCTTTGGAACCTTTTCCTCAGCAAGGCGCATTATCCTCAACATGGCGTTCCGCTCTCGAATCTCGAGGTGTGGTTGTTGAGTTATCTCCCGATTCACTGCTGACACTGGGAACAGTACGCTGTTATGGCAGAGGTAATCGGACGAGGGGGACATATGGCATCTGAGGCAGTCAACTGTTCTGCTCCAGATACTGGTAACATAGGTACATGGTTCCGTTCCTTCTCTGTACCGCTTACTGAAATGCCTCAGAGGTCCTCGCTCGATACGGTTCTCCCGAACAGCAGAAGGAGTGGCTTACGCCACTGTTGAATGGGGAGATTCGCTCCGCCTTCGCGATGACGGAACGATTCGGCACGTACCCTTCACCTTTCGTGTGATATACGCTCCATATTGACCCGTAGCATGCAGTGGCATCCTCGGATGCGCGTAACATCAAAACATCTATCCGACAAGAAGGGAATGAAATCGTGATCAATGGACATAAATGGTTGCCAACCTATTTTTTTAAAATTTGACGTCGCCGGCATCTCATGTGCCCGTCCCGGTTTTTCACTTGCAGGTGGATATCGGGTGCAGGTGATCCCCGCACGAAATTACACCTCGTAATGGGCAAGAGCGACCCGGAGAATCCAGATGGATACAAGCAACAAAGTGTCATCATTGTTCCGGCGGATGCCCCTGGCGTTCGCGTTGTGCGCCCGATGGAAGTATTCGGGTACGACGACGCTCCAGAAGGTCATTGTGAAGTAATTTACGAGAATGTGAGAGTACCCTTGAGCAACCTGGTACTTGGCTGGGGCCGAGGATTCGAGGTAGGTCATTTTCACACTCCAGTCGAACGTCGAGGTGATAGGCATCCCTTTAGATCATCCAAGGACGCCTTGGGTTTGTATCCTCTCTTTTCATTTTACACGGATTTTATTGACCCTCTTGGTAGTCCCGGACGCATCCACCATTGTATGCGTTCCATCGGTGTAGCTTCGAGAGCACTCGACTTGATGGTTCAGCGAGTGACGGACCCTTCGCGCAAAACGTTCGGCAAACTCCTCCACGAGCACGGTGAATGTTTTTGATATCTAGTAGAAATCATGGATTAAGATGATCATTTAGGTACTATGATAGCTGAAATTGCAAAGTCCAGAGCAGACATTGAGGCGGCGCGACTGCTCGTTCTCAGTGCCGCTCTTCAGGCACGTTGTTGAGTAATTAGTGTAGCATCAATCACAAGCTAAGAAGCTTCGCAGGTCGATAAATACAAGGCTAAAGGCGCAATGAAGGAAATTGGTATCGCCAAGGTGCACGCATTCCGATACAACTAGCGATCCGAGACGCTAACGCTCAGTTGACCTTTAGTTCGTAGTCCCCACGATGGCTTGCAACGTTGTAGACCGCGCGATGCAAGCGTTTGGAGCAGAAGGGCTGAGCCAGGATCAAGAGCTGGCAGCCATGTATGCGCAGTTGCGCACATTGCGGTTAGCTGATGTACGTGTTTGTCCTCTCTTGTTCTCCGTTACTGACGATTTTTTCTCTTTGTAGGGGCCGGATGCAGTAAGTACATTGCATGGTCGAGATCTGCAGACTCGAAGTGCTGAACTTCCCCAGGTCCATATCCAGCAGGTTGGTCGATGGGAATTGAAGCGAGCGCCGGAGTTGCACAAGGGTGCAGCGGAGTTGAGCAAGAAAGAGGCGGCTATCATGCAAAAAGCGGGCGTGAAGGCTCATCTTTAGAGCCCTTCGTTGAACGGATGCTTGCGCGCGTAGTCGTTAGTGTACGAGGCAAGGATCATGATGCTCCCACGGAAACACGGTTGAGCTGATACACGTTATTCCGTCTCGAATCGCGACTTCATTCAGCATGACTGCTCATGATGTCGACGGGGTGGGGCCATACGATATGACGCCTATTCTACGCTCGCGTTATTTTATTCTCCCGGCCTCAGCTGCAATCATAGGTACACTGATTGGCGCTGTCCGAGGCTCCCGTCGGGCGTCCCTGCGATACTTGGCCGAAAATGCGCACAGGCCACCTACGACTGTCCAGGGATGGTATTTCTACAATAAAACCAAGAACTACCGACGAATGGCTGCAGGGCTGCGGGAAGGCGGCCTAAACGCTATGAAGTTGGGTGTCGCTGCACTGGTTTGGGTAGGGATGGAGGACGGGCTAGAACGATGTGGACAACCGTGGGCCGAGGCGAGAGAACTGGGAGCTGGTGTGGGGACGGCGAGCGTTTTTGCGGCTGCGTGTAAGTTGTCTCGATGTCTTGGGTGCACGATGTCCCGAACCCGGCTGGAACTTTCTAGACCAGCTTCCATGGCGTTCGAGTCGTCAGGCGATGTATCTTGGGGGTATGGTCGGTGGAGGGATGGGATTTCTTCGATGGGCGAGGTCGCGCTTGGAGGTTGTCCAGTCGTAGTTAGTAAATGCGCCGCTGGCTAATCAAACCGTGCTCTCGTACGTACTGCGAGTCCCCCAGCGAGCGATAGAGCCGGCGCCTTGTTCCAGATGACGGAGGGGCGATGATTCCGATGACCACTCCACACCCAGAAATGTCAGACGCCAACGCTCTTGTCATACAACCAACATCTCCACCTACACCACCGTTTTCATCGCGGTCCTCGCTATCGTTCTTGCCGCTTTCAAAGGCGATGATAAAGTTGTGGCCGTCTGTGCTAGACCAGCTCACCCCCCGGGCCAGCGCCGATGGCCGCGAGCGCCCAAATCCCTTCGATGTCCCAGACGTCGCAACCGCCACTGCGCCGTCTTCACCGCCCAGCTTTCCGACGCCATCACAACCACAACCACAAGCTAGTGGTTCACAGACACTGCCCTCCACGTCTCCCTCCGTCCACCACCACCTACTGGCGGCGACTTCGGCAGCAATCCCGGTGCAAGCCGACGTTACGCCGCCAGGCCCCCTAACGCCTACATCTGGATCTTTTGTCGCCCACATTCCTGCTACACAAATATCTCTACATGCACCATATTTTTCCATGCGAAACATCAAAAAATCACCACAGACTTCCAGCTCTATGGAAAACAAACCCAACACGCCATCGTCACCGCCCACCTCGGCCAGGACGTCCTCTAGCACAACTGTTGGTACTACGCATGCAGCACAACCGTCTGCTCCATCGGCAACATCCAAGGGGCAAATCCACGTCAAACTCATATCTGCGCGTGGCCTCAACGTGTCCTCCATACACGCACGCCCATATGTAGTCGTCCAGTTCGAGCAGAACGAATTCGTCAGTCGCGATCCAACCGACGAAGCAGACAAGGAGGTAAAAGGGACCGCCACGGCGCTATCGAGAACATCTTCTTCAAATGTTCTAACCGCGCTCAATGCCATTGGTGTATCGCGGCCGCCTGGAAAGTCGAGCACGAATACATCGCCCTCATCCTCCCTCTCGTCTTCGGTCAAAGCATCTCCCATACATCCTTCTCAACAAGGGCTCTTTGGACGTATGTCAGCACACAATCCTGTGTGGAAACATGAAGTGTCCTTGTAGGTGCTAGCACTGATCGATCGTCTCCGATCTCTCATTTCATCCGTAGCGATGTCACCTCTGAAGAGTCTTTAATCACCTTCAACGTTTACGATCGCGTCTCCGACCAATTCTTCCTTGGGACCTTTCAGATCAAACCTGTATTGATCCACGACCACACTGTAGATCAATGGTTCAAGTATGTAGTCTATTTCCCATTAGTTCACTATCCCTCCTCCATCTCGCATCGCTACTCCTACTTAAATCACCAATACAGGCTCCGGCCGTTTGAAAACGAAATCGTGAGCGGGGAGATGCGTGTGCAAATCACATTCGAGCAATTCAAGGTACGTGCCACGTTGCTTCCCACCGCCTGTCACGCTGTCGGCCTCATCTTCGCACAATCGTGGTACATGACGACGACGCTGACCGCATCATTTCCATATGGTAGACTAAACGAGCGCTTACTCCACGCGACTTCGAATTCCTCAAGCTCATAGGACGCGGCACCTTTGGCAAGGTCTTTCAGGTTCGAAAGAAGGACACGAAGCGCATATATGCCATGAAAGTACTTTCAAAGAAGGAAATTATCGCCAAGAAAGAGGTGGCGCATACAATTGGGGAACGCAAAATACTTCAACGTTCTCTGGAGTCACCCTTCCTTGTGGGCTTGAAGTTTAGCTTCCAGACGGACACGGACCTATACCTGGTCACCGACTTCAAGAGTGGCGGCGAGTTGTTTTGGCACCTGCAAAAGGAGACGCGTTTTACCGAAGAACGTGCTCGATTCTATATTGCGGAGCTCGTTCTCGCTCTAGAACACCTACATAAGTATAACATTGTCTACCGCGATCTCAAGCCAGAGAATATCCTTCTAGATGCGACTGGACATGTCGCGCTCTGCGATTTCGGTCTATCTAAGGCAGATCTCCGACCTGATGAACTCACGACCACTTTCTGCGGTACGACAGAGTATCTTGCGCCAGAGGTACTGTTGGACGAACATGGATACAGCAAACTGGTCGACTTCTGGTCCCTTGGTGTACTTCTATTCGAGATGTGCTGTGGGTGGAGCCCTTTCTACGCAGAAGACACACAGCAGATGTATAAAAACATCTGTTTTGGCAAGATACGGTTCCCTCGCAATGTGATCAGCGAAGAAGGGAAAATGTTCGTCAAAGGGGTGTGTACGTTTCTCACAACATCTCGGTCCAGTATGTAATGAGTCTATGGTTTAGCTTCTTAACCGGAACCCGAAGCACCGTCTGGGCTCGCAGCGAGACACAGAGGAACTTAAAGAGCATCCGTTTTTCGCGAGCATAGATTGGAAGGCGCTATCTATGAAACAAGTCACCCCTCCCTTCAAGCCTGTTGTTGAATCGGACGAATCGACAGCAAACTTTGATCCAGAATTCACTAGCGCCGACATCCGGGAAGTAGGCAACGGATTGGATGGGAAACGTAGCCCAGACGAAGAAGACCCCAGCGAAGAATGGACTCGGCGTGGTGCGCAGGGCTTCTCGCACACGCCAAACGGCCCCTTAGGTTGCGACCGCGTGATTATTAATGCCAGCCATCCGCAGAATGGGTCGAACGGTCTTGGTCGATCTCAGGGCATCCAAATCAACAAGCGCAAGAAGCACGACGTAGCGGGGTCACCCCTCACGAACAGTGTACAGGAGAACTTCCGGGGATTCACATATTCTGGTGGAGAAAGCGTGATAACGCCAGTGGGAGTTTTTGGCATGAAAGCAGAGCCAGAAGATGAAGCTGTTGACGAAGAAGAAACCCCCGATACAACGACAGAAGATGAATTTGAGGATGAAAGCTTTGCAGGACGTTACTCGAAAGGTAGAAAGGGGGTGGTCGACGAGATGGCAATATAAGTGCGCTGTAAACTATGTCAGCGGCTACTTCTTTCTGGTTGTTTTTTTGAACACGCCATCACTCGGACCCACAGGGAGATTCAGGTATTAGGCTCGCCGTGCTGGTGTTTACTACCCTGCAACCCTTTAAGCTCCGTCTCTTAAGGACCAATGTATTCTTTCTTCTCTCCGTTAATGCCGCGTATTACGAGCCGGCTGTGTCTCATCGTTCTATCCATTGCCAACTACATTAATCGACGATGTAATCACCCCCGTGTACCTCCCCCAGCGCCAAACAAGGCTGTGGATCGCGATTCAGTTACCACCAAATCACCAGTCGTGAAGCGCCTTGCAACCCGGCCTTGCCAGATTCATGCCGCCACGAAGGATAGCCGGAAGCACCTGCCCGTTGATGATGGTGTTCTTCACGATGGATTCGACATCGTGTGGAGTAACTCGTCCGTACCAGACACTAGTTCCTTGGGGGTTGTATATCTGGGAAGATATTTGGTCCTTGGAAGGCACGACATCGAACCGAGACGTACGATGACATTTCCTGAAAATTTGTGGCCACCAATGTGAGAGATGCGCAGGATGAGAACTCTGTTCTCTCCTTCGAGTGCCTTCAGCTGTGTCTCGAATGCGACCTCCGCTTCTGGACCGCTGATCACCGCAGACTCTAGGTTAGGGTTTCTGGAAAGATCCTCCAGTTCGGTGTGGGCCACCCAGCCTTCGCGTTCCAGGTAACGAACAAATGCTATACAATACCAGGTTAGCCGGCGAGAGAGCCTAGCGGGACGTCCTCACTCTTTTCAAGGATAGGAGCAGCTACTGCACAGCGTTTGTCACGCCTTTTGTGTGAGCCTGTGCACGGAGTCAGGTGGACTTTTTCGGACGAGAGGAAACAGGTTTTACAGAGTAGGATCACACAAGAATACGGCAATGGCCAAGACCTGAGTGAGTCAGAGCGAGACTGGGCACCCAACCTTCCATATGAGGGGTCGAGAGCGGCCGTCCACAAGGTCTCTGCGCCCGCGAGCGATCGGGGAACGTCAGCGATGACTTTGAAGTCGGGAAGGACGATGACCGTTTCCTGAGACGGATCGTCCGAAAACGAATTGTGACTGCCGTTTTGGATCGAGAGCCTGGCAGAGTCGTCCTGCGCAAACAGGCCTGCAGGGAGACTTGCCCGACCTTTCTCTGCGTTCCCATCCTTTTCCCGGCCTCCGCTACCCTGGAGTTTCTCGTTTGCGGTGCTCAAGAACGTAGCCAAAGTGCCGTCATCCTCGGTAACTTCCCTGGCCCAATCTGATTTGCCAGTAGAGATTATAACCTACAGTGGGTTCTGTGTCGAGCGAAGGCGTTGAGACGAATGGGAAGATGCCTGCCTGACGTCTATACGGCTTCACCGAGCCCAGCATGTCCGATTCCATGTCGATAGATAGCCTGCGAGAGTAGTCGTCGTGATCTGTCACGCATTTTTGGAACAGACAGACACAAAAAAAAATCGAGGACATTCACCTTGATCGCAAGGATCAGGACAGGACCGACAGGCAGCATCGGAGACTGGGACATCCGCAGCCTGAAGGTCGTCGTAGACCTTTTTGGCGTCCGGGGGAAGGTTTCCTGAGAAAAAGGCTTTGAACTTTGCAAGCACCGCACTCATGGGTATCGTTGCAGCGATAGAGAGGTCGGAAGGCAGTCCATCTCATGAGCGGTATATATGCTGCTTTCCCTCCTCCTTGACGATGCTCGGCTCCAGCTTTATCGTGGGAACCAACTCGGCGGGGAATGCCGAACTCACCCAAGTTGCTTGAATGTCGTCGGGGCATCGCTACCGATGAGTCAGACGGAGTGTCCAGACGTCGGGAATTACGATGGCCAGCCCACGCTGTCACCGAAGACGTTTGTCATTTGTTTCTGTCATTGCTTGGCTATTAGCGACAGCAACTTGTACTCGGTCGTACGATAGCGCATCGAGTGGCGCGGAGGCGAGATACCATTGTTGCTTCCGTACACGTTACTCAAGACCGCATTCATGTCCTTTGTCAGCCAGCGGGTAATCAGATAGGCATGAGATGACATCCCCGAGTACGTGGCGCTTAGCTCGAGAAATTTACTCGTGGCTTAGCACTTGCAGACTAGAACGGAGATTCTGTGATGGGAAGCGACACGGGCCTTTAGAACTAGAGTCCACACTTTGCCTCTAAGGCCCCTAGTTGCCGTTCTGTTTCAGCAAGTAATTGTTCGTTTTAACGTTGATATTCATTCACAGGGCACGGTTCATCAGAAAAAACAATTCACATAGGTACGTCAGAGCAGCGCACTAGGTCTAGTTTTGCTGTTTGCTTTACGATACGAAACCCGGACGACGGGCATTTTTCCTTGCGCAGTCTGCTTTGCACGGCCGACGCGTAAGATCGTTGGGTGGCTGTCTCTGACTTATCGTTGATGGCGGCCGTATGGCCGCGTGGGACCGTCAGCCCGCCGGATCCTGTTAATCGTTCGCTCTGTTAAGGGCGGGACGTGCTATCGGACGTGGCGAGCGGGTGGATTACGGATTGTCTCCCAGATCGCCTGCACAAGCGTTTGAAGTTGCACTGCATATACATTGTGATGGATGAGCCCCAGTGCCACGTCAGTGTCTTGCGATATTTGTGTCGCGCGCAGGTCGCCAATGGATGCAATCATCGTTGAGGTAGATTTTCTAATCAAATAAGTCCCATGTACAGGGATGGTGGACTGAGCTCGATAACAGATAAGTCGTAGCGGGTTTTGCCACCGATGTAACGCTCTCGTGTCCATCAAGCATTGGTGTAGAGTAACTGTCGTTCCTACTCTACGCCAGGCCCATGATGCCCTGTGCGAAAGCGCACACACGTGGGGACTCTCACTGTCTTGAGTAACGCGTCAGCAACCCACCAGAGCAACTTTGCCACCGCCTCACCTCCGATTGTCCTTGTCAAGCTGAGATTTTACCTTGTCGCTATTCTCTTTCAAGGCCAACCAAGACGGCCGTCCATCCTTTTGAGTACCCATCAAAGCTCGGTAAACCCGGTCTACTCTCCTCGATCTACTCTCGGTCCAACCCGGGCCCATGCTTTCCAAACCATTTGGAGACAACGAGCTGTCATCTCTGCCGAGGAAGAACTTGGGGGATTCCCTAAGACTTTGCTTCATCTTAAGGAGTTCATAAAAAGAATGTCTATTTTGGTCTTCTGCAACGTTCAAGGGTTGGGTAAATGCCTGGTCAATGACAGCGGAGAGGTTCTCGGGTGTGATGAAGGTATTGGACTGGTGATAGAGTGAGACGAGCGCCTCCATCCTCTTGTCATGGGATGACTGAATTTTTATCTTGGACGAGATACTGCGTCTGCTCGCAAACGCCAGCGAGGAACATGGCAGAGACTTGCAGAATGTTGGTAACATGCTGGTACACTCCAGCGTCAGGATCGTACACACGTGATCGCTAGTGTCTGTATTACATAAACTGCACAGCATCCTCTCAACGCAATCGAGAGCCAAGTAGGCACCAGATGTTCGCCTGCTTGAATGCAAAGCCAGTTTACAAGCCCGTCGACACGGCCCACTATCGGGAGTGGCTGGTAACCGCTGAGTCTCACAAGACAGAAAACTGATGAGTCGCCCGCGAACTTGACTTGCAATACCACCCAGCACAGTGGACACTCCTGGTGTACGGTGGACATTCTTGTGAGGCGACCCTAACGAGAGAAGTGTAGAAGGCGCAGAGAGGGGCCTCGCTGGTGTGACGATGCAGGTAACGACGCCAGAGTCCTGAATTATTGGGATTATGGTGCTGGACCTCGCCGACCTCGCTTTGTTTGTGTATTGGAGAGCGTGGTCGGTTTGGATTTTGTTTTACAATGTCTTCCACAATTTGCAGTGTGCGTTAGCAAAGCGAACAAACAACTCTTTCTCGTTCTCTTTCGTCCGTCGTCGTTCTACACGATGGATTTCGCAGCGTCAACGTCGTTGGCTTGTGTGATGAGGGTGAAACTGGCCCGTGCGCGGACTGGTTTCTCACGCATGACATAAGCCACAGCAGCTCTTTCAACGTTTCCTTTCCTACACCTTTCAACTCTCCAGTCAACAAGCACGCCGTCATCGGTGAACTTGCCATCCTGATTATCTGGACCATAGTTCCAAGTGCAGCCATGTCGCAGCAAACGGTGATGCCATCAAATATGCTACCACCGGGCGAGGCAGAACTCGCACAGGCAAATTCGTATTACCCGCAAGAACCAGCCGACCTCACAGGTGGCCTACCAATTAACCTCGATTCCTTGCGCGATGGTCCCCCAGGAAGCAAACCATTCTACCCTTACTCAACTCTCATTCGGTACGTTGAGCAGACGTGGATACTCATCTGCCCTCGCTTGGATAAATTTCAACTTATCATGGCTCCAGATATGCGATCAAAGGCTCACCCAACCAAAAGTTACTTTTGGAAGACATTTACTATGCGATCGAATCTCGCGTGCGTCTTGTTCGTTTTCCGGATTTTCATTGGTTTTGATATGGTCGTCAAGTTCCCGTATTTTAGAAATGCACCGTCGGGATGGAAGGTGAGTGGGACCTTCCCAGCGCGATTGATGATTCCTACCTGCATCGCGTACCTGCGTACTAGGACGCGACCGCGATGTTGATGTTTGATTGTGTTCATACTTGTTTGATCCCTCCCCAAAACAAAACGAAACTAACCATTGAATTCTACAGAACTCCGTCCGGCATAATCTTTCTCTCAACCCATGCTTCGAGAAAGTCCCGCGTCCCCTCACCGACCGAGGCAAGGGATCATATTGGACTGTCAATGACAATGTTGATCCACGCACGGGAGTTCACCGTGTGAGAAAGAAGAAACCTAAGGTCAAAGGACGTCAGTCGGAAGAGCAAGACGTGGATTATCGTCCGAACGAGCCCTTCGCTGACCCCCATGCGCAATTTGTCCAAGCACCTCCACCTCAGATGCACCCCGATGAGGCTGGTCCCAGCAGACAGGCTCCTTATCCACCTCCATATCCACCTGCGTACGTCCCTTCTCCCCATGTGACCTGTTGACTGACACACGTCTTGACTAGTTTTGACCCCAATTTTCCTATGCTTCCACCCCCGCCTCCCGGGTTGCGTTTTCCTCCGCACCCGGCCATGCCCATAGATAATCTAGAGGCTGACGAAAACGGCAACCTCTCCTGGCGCCTGACGTTGATGAAAGAGCTGAGTAATCTCCAGCAGCTAGCGGTAGAGCAGGAAAAGGCAGGTGCCGACGAAGAGTGGTTCCGCATGATGCTGTTGCGCATTCGCGGTGCACTGATGGCCCCTGCATACCCAGACGGGATGCACCCACCGCCCGGTATGCCGCCGCACCCACCACCAAATCCAGAGATGCCGCAGTAAATAGTACGGGGAAACATGCGAGTAATTGGGATTCGGTCTTTCTATGAGTTCGTCTTTGCGCTGAAGCACCTAATGGCTTTTTTTCTCTCTTTCCGTATCGCTGCATCGTCTGTACTCCGCTAGAAAATGAGAAGTTTGCTTAGATAATAAGGACTATCTGATTACAAAACGACAATTGGCTCGTCACTCCTTGTTTACTTTCTGTTCCCTTCCTTCCCATGGCCCCTGCTGCTGTGTCTGTCGCTCCGATACCAAAACCAGCAGACCTCGGACCCACTGGGCCGGTGCTAGTTATTGGATCACCGGGCACTGCGCAGACTGGAAAGTATCAACTACTTGTCACAAACTTGAATACAAACCCAAGCGGGGACGCGGTAGAGAGGCAGATGCTCGACAGGTTGATCGGTGGAGGTAGTGTCATTTCCTCTCCTACCGGCGATCAAGTTAAACTTTGGTCCGTTAGCTACCACCTTGGCTCCCTCCTCTTATTCATCCATACACGTGGTGCTCACCCCGCCAGAGTATTCCTCCCTACTGTCGGAGATGCAGCCATTCCTCAGCCAACTTCTCGGGGGCCTTTGTCCCTCCGGCAAACTTTACCTGCTTAACCTTCCCCCAGATCTTCTGAACCTTCCTCAGCAGCTTACCCTTACTGGCTTTACCGTCCTAGAAAGTATCTCCCTAGGCGAAGACTCGCGAGTGATCGCCCATAGACCTAGTCACACGCCAACCGTCCTCTCTGATGGAGCTGTGCCCCTCAGACAGAGGGCCAATCCAGCTCGACAGTCTACAAAGAAAGCTATCTGGACTCTTTCGTCGCCTTCCACGCCATCTATTGACGCGGAGGCTCTTTTGACCACCGCGGACCGCGTACGTCCTATCCCAACTTGTGAGCCTATGAATCTGGGTGCACCCCGACGCAAAAAAGCGTGCAAGAACTGCACTTGTGGCCTCGCCGAGCTTGAGGCTGAGGAAGCCAAGTCAGGAAAAGTTGTCCTTCTGGACGCCGATGGTGCGGTGGAAGTTGGGGCCGGTGAGGTGGAGAAGGAACGGCTGATCGCTGCAGCGAAGGCTGCTCCAAAGGCAACGAGCAGCTGTGGAAGCTGTTTCCTGGGAGATGCATTTAGATGTGCGAGTTGCCCCTACCTAGGTGTGTCTCACTCATCTTCAGAATGTGGGTCGCAGTTTTATGTGGATTCTCTCAGGTCTTCCTGCTTTCAACCCTGGCGAGAAAGTTGAGATTGACTTGGGTATGGATGACATCTGAGAAGGAATCACTGCCTTCGCCTCCCTAGCCTACTTATTAGGGGGCCTAGATGATATCTGATTGCAACCCTGCTTGATCGTACACCAGTTGTGTGAGGTGCTTCAGAAATTATAGAACATGCTCAACGGTGCTCTAGCCAGCAGGAGAAAGCCGTATGGACCACTAACAGAGTTCAACATTCGGCATCTGTTTCCCTGCGTGGATATCCCATTCGTCCCCCGTCTAACATGTCATCATCAATTGCACACTGTGCTTGCTTCACGAATTCAAGCAGTCTAGTTGGATCGAGATGGAGTTGACTGCCTTCGGCGAGGACATCATCATCGGAATCCAGAGACCGGTCTTCTTCCACATCGGTATCTTGGAAAGCTACTTCATCATCACTCTCCGAATATGCTTCCAGGGTAGCCAACCCGGTCAGTTTTTTGATTGCCTCTTCCTCCTCTGAGGGATAACTACCCTCGCTCCCGTACTCACCAACCATGCTAAAAACAGTTCTTAGACCCACCGTCTTATCCAGCTTCCTCCGCTTTACAGCCCTTGCAACATTAACTTGATCGTCCTCCGAAGGTAGGACTATCGAGCCAGCTTTATCAACGACAGTGCCGGAGAACGATGATGCCTCCGAGTCGAAAACCTGAATGGTCGGGAACTCTATGAAGGAAGTTCCTTGAAGGAGCTCGCTGAGGCTTATGGTCGGCTCTAACTTGTGGTAACACATAGCATTCGGGGCTGGGGGGAATTCGGTATTTGCGCGTATGTAGCAGTGCGGAGGGACGAAGCACTCGGGGGCTTCTGGATGTGGGGTGACCATGGACAGTAGCCAATCTGGAATGTATTCCCTTTGCTTTTGCGACTTTGAGAGTGTCAAGGACGCCTGTCGTTGAAGCATGGTAAGAAGCGTCACCGACAGATTATTCCGGTGCGAGACGATCGTATGCGGTGGTGGCGGCGAGGACGAAATGGACGCAAGAGTGGCGGGAGGATGGAATATCAATTCGATCGTGAGCAGAGGACGTTTCGACCTTTGCGTACGATACAATGTTAGTCTGGCTGAAGACACCGATGAGTAAAGATCGCTACTTTTGATCGAACGTCGACTGGTTGAGATTTCTACGCTCCATGCCTGCCGGCAATAACTCGACATCGATGCCCAGCGTTTCGAGATGTTCCCTGAGCACGTCTCTCTTTGATTTCCATGTAGATGGTTTTCGCGCGCTCGAAGATTTTCGCGCACTTGCAGTTTTGCTCGCGCCAGTATAATCCATGTACCCACCGCAGACAATCTCGTTGCCCCAGTTGGTCACTTTTCTGCCGACGTCTTCGAGGTAGCAGTAGTCCCGCATCATGGTACCCCAGCCGTACGCATTCATGGGGACATACTGCACCTTGTCCCGTTCACCAGTGCACCCCGTGTCTTGTTTATGCTTTCGAGAGCAAGGGAGCGAGCAGGTGGGAGTTGCACAACGAGGACATTTATACCGGGCTGGAGTGGCGCATAATGCACAGATTTGAGGTTCGGGTTGGGCAGACGACCCAGAGCTATCAAGCATTCTGTGATGGTTAGAAGGCTCGAGAGTTTATTTGTTGCCCCGCCCGGGTACAGCCATCCCTTGCCTCGTCTTCATCTCATGTCGGCAGTCGCTCCATCTCCCGCTCATGCATACTACGAAGTAGCTCTCTTTGGCGAATTCTTCGCTCGCGATCTTAAACCTATCCTCAACCGACTCACTCTGCATACCGAGTCCGCTGTTCCCATCCACACCCGCGAGATCGTATTTGAGCACATTGGTGCGCAGGGACTTGTCCAGACCGGCTCTCAAGGTGATGAACCAGTCCTGTTGAGAGCCAGGAAGGAAGTCGGCGATGGCAAGGAGAGCGGGTGGTAAGCTAGCGCACGTCTGCTATCGTCTTCCTCTCTAGACCATGCCATTCCCTAGGATTCTCTATTCATACCTGAAGCCAGAGTCTGTACGCGTACATCCCGAAGCAACCGTTCGTCCGTGGGCTATCTGTGAGGTCCTCGGAGATGCTCTTAGTTTTGCAAGTGCCCTTGGATACGTGTATGCCTCGGTCCGTAACACTGTCAGACAGTGGTCCCTAAGATCTATGCTAGTCGTCGCTCTCAGATATACAAACGCGGATATGCTTTCCGACGCGGACCGCTCGTTATCCAGATGTTTCAGCAAGAGCAGGTATCTACATCGGCCCGACTTCTCAATCAAATCTTTTCTCACTCACGATTCCCATCGAGGTTGACCCGAAGGTGTCGCGTCCAATTCCTGCTCACACTGACACCCTCTGGGAGGTGGAAGTCAAAACAGCCACTCAGGTCAATACTGCTGCTCCTGCTGCTGGTCAAGTGCAAATGAACACCGTCCGCTCGGCCATCGACGCTGTCCTTGAGGTTCAGTTCATCATGAAGGGCTTGTTGGACCTTCGAAGGCGAGACATATGACGTCACCATGTCCATGGAGCCGTAGGTAAAGCAACGACAGACGGCGAGTTCTTCTCTGAGATGTAGGGCACAGATAAGAACGCCAGCGTCCAAGACATTGCACAATCAGTCTCGTTGCCACATGCTCCTAAGCTTGCGCCAAGTACGTTCTGTTACCACCTGGACAACCCGATGTGGAGATAAAATCGTTGGCCAATTGTTGCCGATGCATTCATATAGTGTAAAGGCACTAGAATTATATATACATACCTCCAAGAACGTCAGTCCTACAGTTCGTCAAAGCTTCCAGACCTGATGAGACTGCAAACCCAACTCCTTTAATATGCCTCCCACTTCACCCTGGGAGTAGTTGCGGCCATATGGTCCAGCAATCGTGTTCGTCATCCTAAGTCAGAATAATTCGGGAACATGCCAGCATCGAAAAGAACCTTGCGATGCTTACCCTTCTGGTCCACAGACCAAGACAAGGACCCTCTTTTCTGACGCAACCGCTGTAGGGGAAGATATCCCGAAAAGCCTGCGCCACCACGATGTGCTGTGCGTCGGTTGCAACGCATCTTGTACCACAGACTTGCTAATCCGGCCACATCGAATATTCGAGGGCTTATTTTCTGAGATATCATTCATAGAATCGACGAAAAGATGGAATTGAAACCTGTCTGGATATTCCTGAGAGATTGTTGTAAGAGATTGTATCATGCTCGAAGGTGGAAGGTCCGTCAACGATCTGGATGCGTGAAGCAAGGTGAAACGAGCATTGAAGGAGGTATCGTGCGCTCTGAAGACGCTATGGAGAAGCTGGTAGAAAGGCGTGATTCCTGTCCCACCGGAGATCTGGGAAAGAAAAAGTGGAGGTCAGCACGGACGAAAAAGGGTCGGGGGTACGTGCCATGACAACTTCGTCCCAATGACCTTTCTGCCACGAATTTGACCAAGTCTTTACGGGTCCACGAATCTCGATCGAGTCACCAACTTGTCTCGAGTGTAACCAGCGACTGACTTCGCCACGATCGTACTTTTTTATCCAGAATTTCATGCGACCATTTTCATCGATGCCCTCGAGGGGAGTATAAGGACGTTCTACTTGGATATCGGTATCCTTGATGAATACGGAGCATATAGGTGCGAACGCGTTGGTGTCACGGGGGAGTGCTTGCGGAGGTATGGAGAGTGTTAGAAGTTTCGTGTTGGATGATACGTCCGTGGACTCGATGAGGGTGGTTGGCGTGAAGCGGCAGGGAGTGAGAGGAGGAGCGAGCTGACGGTCAGAGACGAGTTTCAGCGAGTAGTAGGTGGTAGCGAAAGCGACAGATACGCCGGAGAGAACGAGGACGGGCCGTGTCCGCGGTGAAAACATATCGACGGAGATATTTCCAAAAGAGGAAGTGCTTAATGGCTTTGCACAACAAGGACAAACAAGGTATATAAAGCGACGACGCACGGTCACATCTCCTACGCTATGAAACACCACCGTAGTCCCACACACAGCTATCCCCTTCACGCAACGCTGGCGCTGCGACACCCTCAGTCTATCCCCACGCTCCTTTCCCCACTCAGATCTATTGCTAACACTCCCCCTCGCGACGTCCTCGACGACTTCCAGTCCAACGCTTGGGTTCATGCTCCCCTTTATCGTCCCCCTCTCACCGGGTTAGGCATAACTTGCCTCCGGGATGCATCCACAAACATTCATGATTGTCCGCTCGCTCCCGAAGACCCCGCGCCGCAAACGCAAGTCGATGGCGACCAAGGACTGCTTTCCTTGCCCGCAGAAGCCCGCAGAACCGATATTCCGCCGGACGATCTTTCTGCATTTGCCGCTCCCTATAGAGGTTCCCAGTCTGTGCAAAACTGCCGTATGGCTCATTATGGCCCGAATTCCGTCTTGTACCGCTGTGAGGAACCTGCTAGCCGCCTTGAGCTTGGTCTCGACAGCGACATCGATCCCGAGGCAAGCGACATCATTGGACTAATCCCCGACGTTAATATGTATGATAAACTTCGACGATTGGACTTGCCACGCCTCGGCGTCAACCCTTTGGACACTATCCGCAGTGCATCGCTATTCGATATTGGGATTTCTTATGGAGGGCCTGCCTCGCCGATGCCAAAGGACCGCTACATGGACGATATCCTTCCTACAACGGACCCGCATGTCGAACAAAGTCCATCTCCGCGAGTCATCCAGGACATCATGTCGATCCTGATTCAACCTGCTCCAGAATTTTCGCTCCTGCCGTGGTCCTCCACGCAAACTTCTTCGCCATCGCAGCAAGCAGTGACGTCTGCTTCTATTAAACCCGAGCCGATCAATGTTCCTGGTACTGAACACCACGTTTTGCCAGCTCCATACAATCTCGAGTATCCCAACGCCACTCATTCATCTCCCATATTGAATGCGCATCTTGGCATCGAATTAAGCGAACTCGTATCTAGAGCAGAACGCTTCAGAAACCAACATCCCGAACGAGATATTGATCGAGCATGGCTGTCGCACTTTGCCGGAAAACTATCAGACCGCGGAGAACTACTGAACGATTTTCGATGTTATGTCATTGGTTGCGATCAACGGAACAAACGTAGGGACCATATCTTGGTCCACGTTGGAGCGCACATCGGGCAGAGACCCTTTGCTTGCTCTCTGTGGTTTGTTGCAGATCGGTCGTCCTTGTGCGGTATGTAGCTGAATACTCGTTCACAGTCCGCTGCGATTCTTGCGCAAAAACGAATGCAAAAGGCACGAGGCGAGTCACAGCGGATTCAGGCCATATAGCTGCGATATTTGCGGTCAAAGTTTTGTCAGACAGGATCTTGTGAAAAGGCATGTGAAGAGGACGCATGGACTGAGGGACGAGAATGAATCACAGGGTTACGCGAAACCGTCTAGGAAGAGAGCGAGACTACACTAGTACTAGTATTTTGGTAGCCTTTGAATCGTGACAGACTCGTTACACAAGTCACGGCCCCATTTCTTTGACATTCAACGATGTCGGATAGAGGTCGCTCACGCTCGCCAAGGCCTCTCCACGATGGAGATGTCGACATGGAGCACGGCGACGACAAGAAGGATGCTAAAATTGTCGTCGTGAACGGCCTCTCGCGCAATGTCGCCCACACCCACCTGCAAACGATATTTGGCTTTTACGGAGAAGTCGTCAAAATCGACCTCCCTCTCTACACAAAGTGTATGGCTCTTGCATGATTTGCATGGGTTCCTCTCTCACAGTGCCTTTTGTTTAGCTGGTCAAAACAGAGGCAAGGCTGCACTCGAGTATGTAGATCCGTTGTCAGCGCAAAAGGCTGTGTCCCACATGAACGGCGGTCAACTGGACGGCCTCGTTTTGAAAGTGGAGCTCTCCGACGTTCCCATTCACACTCGTTCCCGCTCACGTCCGCGTCCCATGCGCAACGGGCGAGACCGCAGGTCTTATTCCCGTTCCCGCTCTCGTTCCCGTACGCGGTCTCCACCACCGCGCAGGCGAGCATACGAGCCTCCTCGCTATGCAAATACGTACCGGCGAGCGAGAGTCTATGCTCGCCGTGGTCCCCCAAGGGACACCTACCGTCCTTCTCGTTCTCGTTCGCGTTCGCCCGTCAGACGCGGTGACCGCCTCCCACCAAGACGAAGATCACCCAGCTACAAACGTGGCGGTACAGGGTACGCGCGGGGGCGTCGCAGCCGTTCGAGGAGTTATTCAGTGCGGTCCAGCCGTTCCCGCTCGCTGACGCCGTCACGGTCGCGTTCCCGAACTCGTTCACGTTCCCCGTCATACTCGTCATACTCGGGGTACAGTCGAAGCCGGACCAGGTCTAGATCTCTCAGTCGGGGGAAAAGGAGCTACAGTAGGGATGATATCAGAGACAGTCGGTCCCGGTCTCCAGCGTAGTTTTGCTCAATTTCTTGGTATCAATTATAGCTACGTACAAAATTATACTGGGTTGCTTGTATTTGCTACCGCCATCTTCAATTGCTTGCAATTGAGGAATCGTCGGCAAGGATAGGTCTAACAAGAGATTCGTTTATTGCAAAGATGGAAATACGACCGGATGATAACTCACCCATCATCAGATTCGTTCCTGATAGCATTAGTCATCCACTCCTCATCCAACTCTTGTTGAGCAAAGCCTGGACCACCCGCAATGCTCAGCACCACCGGTAACAGTACCAAACCATGTAGGACTCCGGAAATGATCAGAGTTACCCACATGCGGAAGTAATATATCTGATGACTAGTTAGTGGCCAAGATACACGGCTAGCTGGTAGCATGCAGGTCTTACCTCAAGCAACCGTGAACGGGTGAGAGCCAGGACAGACATCCCGATGAGCTTCGTAAAGGTGATTCCAGAGAGCACCTAGGAAATTCATTCGTACATCAGCTAACCAGCAAGCTCCCAGTAGCAAATATCCCTCACCGAAGGACCAACGTCTACCAACGCAGTCCACATCCGTTCATCCCTCTCTTTCTGTCCCGCCGGATAATCTGCTGGTAAGCTAGGTGCTGCACTCATGAACGCCCTCGCCACGTGCGCGCAGAATTCTACTGCGATGCCGAGCGAGATGACAAGGTTTACCAGGCTGATTGCATTCAGATTGACATTCCATACAGCCATCACGCCCATCACGTTTAAGACAGTCAACGCGACGACGCCCGTGACGATGGATCCAGCCCTCCATGAACCAAGGAACAGTGCGGTGACGACCAAAACTGCCAATAGCCCTAGTCCAAGAATCTCTTGTGTGATGACGACGATATGGGCGTACTGGTCGAAGAACACGTAGTGGAGAGAATATGGGAAAACTTTGTGTCCAATATGGTCTGAGATCTCGTCTGCTATACGGTGGGCAGCTTCAAACGAGTGGATGAAGTCTGCTTGAGACCTTAGCGGAGTATGGGACGTGCGGAAATGTGATGCAACAACACTCGTGCCTGTTTGGTCAAGGGCAAGGGCTGTTCCAAACGACGCTTTTCCCGCAAGGGGACATGCATCGTTGGTCGGAGAAATGAGCCATCGATTGAGGTAGCGCATGAACTCTTGTCCTTCAGGAAGTCCGACCATAGTAATGTTCCATGCAGGATCTTGCCCATATAGGCATGGCTGACACAACCTCGTGGAGTCCCTAGGGCCGCAGAATTTCGATGGATCAGCTTTGCGGACCCGACAGCAAGATTCCATAGCAGGGTCAAGCCACTTGAGAAAATCGTCGATCCAGGACGCAGTTGGCTGGGAAACGAAGGAAGCTTCAGGCCGCTTGCGTTCAGCCTCCAAAAAATTGGCGATCGAGAGATCATCACAAGTGGTGAAACGACCACAAAGCTTCTGCTGGCCAGCCCGTCGAGTGACATCGATTTGCTGCGAGACGAAGTACACAGGCGGTCCAACATCAAGATAGACATCCAAGTGATCGAAGTATGCATTCAGATATGAGTCTGAGGGCAAAGCAAGCCTCTGATCTAATGTGGTATTTAGTGAACAATTAAGCACAGTACGAGTGTGGCTCACCCAGACCAAGCTCGATGTGCTGTATGGATATCACAGATAGCACAAATAGCCCAGAAAATATAAGGAGTACAGCGCCTTTCACAGTGGGCTGCAAAAGAAATGGCGCGTAGTACCTGCGAATGAATCGGGCGACTGTGCCTAACCCTACCGGAGCATCGGGAAGGGAGATACGTGACGGGAGTCGTATGCAAGGAAAGCAATCGACTCGGCTAGCCTAGAAAACGTCTTAGAGCTGAGCCACGTACAATTAACCATTACTGACCTCAAGTCGCTTCAAGTCGATCGCAAGCGCACTGATGAAAACTGTAACTTGCAGAAACGCGTTCAGAAACACGCTTCCGGCGGCATAGAGCGCGAAGTTTCGTACAGCTGGCATTGGAACCAAAGCTCCCAATGCAAATGCCACGGTCTCCGTGATCGTGCTGAGTAAAATTGATGGACCTATCTTTGCCAGTGTCCTTGCAACGCGCTCCTCTGCAGACAAGAGCAGCGGCACGGATCCACCATCCATCGAACTGTCCTGAGTGGACTCGAACCGAGAAGGATGAGAATGAGTGGGTGAACGTGGAAGTGGTAGACTGCCGCCCTGCAATGCTACTGATGCATTTGCACCATGCGCCAAGTTGTGGCGATCGAGCTCATGCACCAAAATGAAAACATTGTCGACACCGACGGCTAGAACGAGAAATGGGATGACTTCAGCAATGATCAACGTTGTTTTCACTCCGACCAGGGAGAAAAAGCCGACTGATGAGGACACAGAGAGGATGACCAGTCCAATTCCAAACAAACCAAGCGTGAACTTGGAGTTCACGAAGAGGCTGTGAGGTAAACGGGGGAAAATACGTGGTACAGCGCGTGAGTCGATGGAGACTGAAGACGATACGACAGTCCTGCGTCTGGACAATAGAGGAAAGTTTCGAACCCATTGAGACAATGAAGCCACGAGGCCTTCTTCTTCCCGCCCTGTGATCCCACTACCGAGCGCCAACGACACGTAGAAGAACATCGCAAGATACGAGAGAACGACGATGTTCATATCTGTGTTGGAGCTCTTGCTGATTTCTTCCTCGAGTGAGACACCTGTCGAGAATGCGATCTGCATGCCAGCCTCCAATGAGACTCTTTTGCTCAGATCAAGCAAATAGTCCTTGAGCGCTTCTTCCCATTCCATGGCTTTCGATTGCTCGGCGGTGTCCAGAGAGTCTGATACCACGTATGTGATAACGAGTGCCTCAGCCTCCAGGTACGACGGAGTGCCTCCCGCGCCCTCAGGTACCCCGCCGAGTACATATTGCGGACCAAGCGGTTGCTGGAAGTCGGGTAAACATTCGACCGGAGATCGTGCGCACTGCAATACGCGGTCCGCCCAAGTTGACTCGTCATAATCGCTGAAATCGTTGCCAAACCATGCGCCGATTGACTGTACGACACACGCGCCTTGCGGACCCGCAGGCTTGAAGCAGACGTCCGTAAGGCGATAACCATGCGGGTGCGAGCGAAGAGCACGGATGTCATTCTCCACGTCCAGCCAGTATTCTAGATGGTCATAAGAAAGGACTCCAGGATGGTCAGATACACGTGACGTATTGCTGTGGTTTTCCGTGGATATCGGGGCGTTTGTGACGAAGATTTGCTGGGCACGATAGAACGGTCCAAAGTGCTCGTCGAAGAACTCCTTTTGCAATTTGCTCTCGGAATCCGGGGCAACCCACAGCCTCACCGGATCTGTCTCTATGTCAAATTTCCTCCATCCAAGGTTGAGCAACCCGATGACCGTAAATGCGAGCGAAAACGTTAGGAAAGGTGACGAAGCAGCCCGAAGGCCAAGGCAGTAGAAAGCACGCCTCAGCAATGTATTCAAGCGATATTGTCGCGGTTGAGAAGCTCCAATGGGATCCAGGAGTGATACACCACGACCAAGGGGTCGGGATTCCGTGGACTGAGGCCCCAGAGACTCTTCCTGATCACGAGAGAGTGACATGGCTCCTATTAACCCGCGAGTATGTAACCTGGGCGACAAGGTAGAAGATGCAGCGTCTGCAGACAAGGCCACGCGTTCGTATCTTTTTTCTCTCCGCCTCCGCATTGTAACTTGCAACACATATCCGAAGAGGAACGATACAATGGCAAGAGCGTATGCCAGTATCAACACGAATGACAGGCAGGTGAGAAGACCGACGTGGCAAATGGGTTCTTGGCCCGGAATGGGGATCGCGGGTAACACCTGACAGACGGTTGGACAGTCGACACAAGCACAACGACTAGCCAGGTCGTTGTCTGCGCAGTTCCTTGGGGCTGTATCTAGGTTGGAAAATTGTGGGGGGGGTGTAGAGGGAAAATTAATCTGGAAAGGGCTGCCAAGGTCCTTCTCGTCCCCCAAGAACTTGAGGAATTCTGGGTATGTCTTTGCGCCACCTCCGATAAGGTCCATGGCGTATCCATTGGTAGCCCCAAACTGGACGTTCTTGCAGCTGTCATAAAAACCTGAAGCAAAGTTTTCCCCGACAAAGAAATCCACCGTTTTGACCGCGGTCTTTCCGGAACCGGATTTCTGTGTTTCAGTTACGTTCAGGAAACGATGCTGCTGCGGGGAACAAGTAAATGAGCAGAAGAACGACCTGAAATTATTACGACAGGCTGGACAGGATGAAATGAGAAGTTCTGCTTGGGCGAGGGAGTCTCGTAGAGTTTCGAGTTGGTCTGAGGTGCAACAAACGGGTCCTTGGGCGTACTCTGTACCGCAAACAGAGACGAGCAGATCCTTGGCATGCTGGTTTTCGGGCTGAGGTAGACGGGGGGGTTGGTTAGCATACCCAGCAAGGGAAAGAACTTTCGTGCCTCGACTGCTGGACCATCGTAGGGACATGGCAGTTGTTTTCCAAGCCAACCTTTGGACCCACAAGTGCCCCTCATAGCGCACCGACCTGTGTCGAGGAGTGCCATTGTGGCGGAGCAAAGCAGAGAAGCCTGAGTCGTCGGACGAGTGGGGAGGTAAGGCGTGATTACGTCATCTGGTCACGATGACTTTGACCACGGCGATGGCGTCGAAACCAAAGAAACGGTTTGTAGGCTCGACGTCAGCTGCACCGTCAAAGCACGGTGCTGCGCTCGCGAATCAGATCCCGGTTGAAATCCTCACAGACCCCCTCCTCAACCAGGCCATCGCGCAATTGCCCACCAACTACTCGTTCGAAATACACAAGACGATACACCATGTTCGCAAGAGTGGAGCCAGCATGGTCGCTCTTCAGATGCCCGAGGGTCTCCAGATGTTTGCATGCGCCATCACAGATATCATCGAGCGGTGCGCAGATGATCACTGAACTCTCCACCGAAATGCGGCTCATCTAAATCCCGTACAGATTCACCGACGCACTAACCGTCATCTTGGGTGATATCACATACGGAGCGTGCTGCATCGATGACTACACCGCGGTCGCCTTGGGTTGCGATATGCTCGTCCACTATGGCCATAGCTGTCTTGGTCTGTCTCCTTACCAGATAGCGAATTGCATCATCTGAGTCGAGTCTAGTGCCGATCGACCAAACTAGCATCAAAACGCTCTATATATTCGTTGAAATAGCCATAGACTCCACACACCTCGCAGACACCGTTCGCCTGAACTTGCCAGGTGACCGCGCTACATTCTATGAACAGCTTCTGGACTCGGAACTGGCTGATGCGGCTATACCTGCTGGTCAGAAAATCAGGAAACCTCAACACCTTCGCATCCAAGCGTCATCGTCCACGAGTGATTCGCCAAAGCACGAGTGTACTCAACTTGGCCCACAGACACAGCCGCAAGAACCGACCCGGCTGGCTTTAGTTTCAACTATCCAGTTCGTTTCTGCTTTGCAAAAGCTCAAGGAAGACCTCGTTATAGAGTGCGAGAGCAATGAATCGCCCGACTCGCTGTCACATAGGAAGTTCGGTCGCTGGACTGGTAAATACGAAGCCGTAATACCCCGCTCGAAACCACTTTCTCCCGGGGAGATTCTAGGTTGTACAGCCCCGACTCTCAACGATGTCGACGTGCTGTTGTACGTGTCTGGTTCTTGGCTTCAAAATCTGGCTAACCCGTTGCAGATATCTTGGGGACGGTCGTTTTCACCTCGAGTCGATCATGATCGCGAATCCAACCGTTCCTGCGTTTCGATATGATCCCTATTCAAAGAAACTCACTCGAGAACGCTATAATCATCACGAAATGCGACGAATTAGGGACCAGGCCGTCCAGTCTGCACGCGAGAGCATTGCCTGTCTTCCTCTACTTGACACGACCGAACTGGATCCTTTCACCTCGCTGTCAAGTCGGGTGCAACACGGTCAGCTGTGGGGTGTTATTCTGGGAACGCTTGGACGTCAGGGAAGTTTCAAGCAACTTCGAGCAATCACAAATCAACTTTCAAAGTCCCACGTTCCCGTACCTTATGTTCCAATCCTGCTCTCTGAGGTGTCACCTGCAAAGCTCTCGCTGTTCAACCCGCACATATCTACTTTTGTGCAGACATCGTGTCCAAGGTTGTCAATCGATTGGGGTTATGCATTCACTCGGCCCCTCTTGAGTCCGTATGAGACTAGTGTAGCATTGGGGCGATCGAATGGATGGATGGGCGAGGCAAATGAGGGGGGAGAAACGATACAAACAGCGTATCCAATGGATTTCTATGAGGCTGGTACACCATGGGCTGCCTCGCGTTTGAAGGGCTCATTCTGAGATGCTTAATGAATGTGGCTTCAAGTGTACAAGTCATGTCTCTGTGTGTTGATAGCTCGTGCCCTAGTCACGCTAGCCCAACGAACAAAATAGATAGGACACGAGTCAACAATTCGCCATTCGACCATGAGCCATTCCTTTCAAAGACAAATATAGTGTCGTGCAATGACGAGCAAAGCTTTAAAACGCTAAACGCTACACCAACACATGAATCCGAAAGAAACCAGAAATACAAGTCAGAACGTACCCATACGCATACTCGACTTCGTCCACCCCGCCCCCTGAGGCGAAGGGGCCAGATTGTTCCCTCTGCATGGGTCCCAGTTCGGGCTCATCCAAGTCGTCTAAATCAACAGCACTGCCATCATCCAAGCCGAAGGGTAGCACAGGGCGAAGGCCTGCTCCAGAGCTCGATCGGCGGTTCCCGGCGGGCGATTTGGGAAGGGCTGCCATCGTCTTTGGGCTCATGTGCTGATCGCCGCGAGTAACAGTAAAAAAACCGCACACGATGAGCGAGAACAATGGTGTGCTCACCTCCCAATTATTCAGATTTTCATCCGGAATGTCACGATCCTCTCTGCCTTCTAGCCTTGCATCATCGCCAAGGTCGCCAATAGACACAACACTTTCGCTATCGCTGATGTTGTCAGTCATATTGGATACAAATTCAGGGAGTCGATGCCATGCCGAGTTCGAAGCCGAAGGCAGCGAAGGTCCTTGGTCGTCTGACCAACCTAGGTCAGACAAGTAGTCTTCATACTCGTCCTCGAAAGCAAGGTCTTCTGTGGTGTAAGGCAAGAAAATCGATGGATCTGGAGCTTGTGAGCGGGGAGGTGGGAAAACGTCGGCTTCGACAATATTCGGGGTCCCGAGTGGACGAATCATATTTCCGAGATCCAAGCCAGGAGGCAAACCCTCTAGATTGTGGGATATGCTGACCGAAGGACGATGGGCTTGGGTGTGCTGATTTGCAGCTTGTGCACCATACCGTTTGGTGTTGTCTATCGATCGCCTGCTCAATATTGCCAGGTGTTACTTACATACAAAGAATGCCTTACAGAACTTGACCAAATGACGGAGAGCCTGTTCCTGGGCCTGTGTTCCAATGTGAACCAAGTGCAACCTCGAACCACAACCAGGGAACGGCACCTGAGCATCAGACACATCATCAACTTCATTCCCAGTGAGCCATTCGTCACGCAAGTCGGGTCTACAATTGAGGTAAATGGAGGTAATGACCTTCATGTTTGCTACCCGACAGTCAGAATCCCTGACATATGGACGTAATATTATCCCTCACATTGTCGCCATTTACGGCCGCAGAAGGGCACTTGACTCTTGATCAACTTAAGGACATGAAGTTGCAACATTGGATGTGGGACACGAAGAACCCGCTTAAGCACGGCCTAGGATGAAAGATGATGGATCAGCTGTGTCCCCTTGTTCCAAGTTAATTCACTTACGGAACTCTTGTATTGAACCAACATCCATATTCGGTGTGACCGACTTTTCGACAGTTTTTGCATGATCTTCGCAAAATTAATGGCGGCAAAGAAGTTTCGCCACGAAAACTCAGTGAGCATCTCCACCTCTTCCTCGTGTTTCTGTCCGTTCGGCAAAGTCTTGGACTGTAAGACGAGGTGGGAAGGTGCACGTGGTCTCTCCTCCGGCATACGTGGGGCGACGCGTGCATGGTGGATCTGACAGTACCGGAAGAAACTGGTGCTGGTTACTTGAGATGCTCCTCGAGACGATAGTTGATGCTCACTTGTGATCAGGGGAATCGGCCTTGGAAACAACCGATGCTGAAACCTCTTGCAATCCAAACATTTTCAAGATGAGAAGCAGACAGTTCGTGTCTAGTAAGAGTTGGCCGAGATGATGAAACTTCATCGCATCTAGCACAACCACTTTCAAATTTGCTGGGCACTATGAACGAAGACACTTACGAGACGCTTTGAACCACTTTAACGTCAATAACAATATAGCGGAAACTGCTTTGGATGTAATCTCGCGGTGCCGTGTAACATCTAGGTCGTCGAGAGTTGGCGGAGGGGGAGGGGGTTGTTCAGATGCTAAGTCAAACTGTAAACGGGATGTATGAAAAGCCCAGTTTATTAGTAGACATACGTGAAGCTACTCCAGGCGGAAACACGGAAGAGGTAGAGGACTGGGGGAGTTGTTGTTGACCTGTGCCGGCCGAAACGGTTGCTAGCAACAGTTTAAGTAGCACCAGTACCCAACCCGATAGTACTGGAAGAACGGAGCTCTAGGATCGAGATGGCGTCAACATCCAGGAGCGGCACCTAGGCCCATACGTACATATATCACTTCGACTCTTTTCAAGCGCTTGAGGTCCTCTCTTCTCTCCCTGGCTTTTCGGTCCTCCGCGCCTGATTTGGCCTCGACATTTGCCATCTCGGTTTCGGCTTCCGTAATTTTGGTATCAAGCAATGCAACATCGGCCAGCACCTCAGCATTCTCAGGTTCCTGGGATGAACGTTGGACAACAGATAACCTCAAAGAAGCGGCCAGAAGACTTACCTCCAACATTAACTTTGAGGACTCAGCATCACCTTCCGACCCAGGCAAATGTTCCAGTCCGCTTTCCACAGTCATGCATTCCTCTCTCGTGCGCCACATCTGCCACAATGAGAGGCTCACGTACATATGTTGATTGTAGAGCTTGTCCGCTTCGTCGATCGCGAAGGGAACCAACCGAACACTGTTGGAACCAAAACGACTTTTACGAGAGAAGGGGAACAAGAATGGTCGGTTTTGATCGGTTTGATATTGCTGTTTCTTTGGCTTCGGGGAGGGCGGTGGCGAAGGTGCAGGCGTTGCAGGCTGTGGATTGGGGCGAAATCCCGTATTTTGAGGCTGTTGCTGGAAGGCTTGGCTCAAGTTACTTGGCATTGATGACTGACGTTCAAGGTCGTCATGGTGGTAGTGATGTCGGACTGGAATTGGTGAATATGCTTGTGCCAATTTCACCGCAGGGAACAAGAGCATGGATTTCCCCCGAGCAGTCTCCATCAAGCGAACAGTCGAGATCGGTGGAGGTGTAAAAGTTGGATATTTCACAGAAGTCTCTTGATGGAATGCTTCAAGATCGAATGGTGTGCATTTTATGGCGACGGCTAGGAAGACGTTGAAATCAACTGATGCCACCTGGGTAAAGTGAATTCACCTTCATCGGGCACTGGTGGTAGTGATGCAAGCTCCCGTGCAAGCTTTTTTACACGCGCCAGCTCCCTAACTCCTCCACAACATGCGAGCACAGTCTTCCAAAGGACAAGGAGGAGCTGCAGAAGGTGAGAAATTGTCCAGCACATGTGCGACAGGGAACCACACCTTCTTGATCGGATAGCCTTTCGCGCTCTTGTCTTTTAGACCGGATACAACGTTGAATAGATAGACAGGCAAAGGAGGATCCATGCTCACTGGGAACCATACTTGGCGTTAAAGTCTGTGGGTTTGAGTGGGATCGCACAAGGCTTACTGAGCTCATCCGCAAAATCATCCCGTCCTTTGAAAATTTCGATCAAGTGATACATCATTCCGAGATAGACGGATATCTCGGTAGTAAACTCCTCCAAGAAATCGGCCTTCTCAGCAGGGGTGATCTGGAAATGAACCGTATCTGCGTCCGAAAGCGAACTGGTACGGTTCGATGAAAAGGTTGCAGAAATACGAGAGATCCATACCAAAGCAGATCATGCTTTTGGCTGGCAATCTTCATAGACTCCACGATCGTATTCAGGCCATTGGCGCTGCGGACCACCTTGGAATTTTCGTAAATCCAATGGAGTTGGTGCTCTGGAGATGTCGTTTCTGCGAATGTGCCTGATTGGGACGCGATATAAATGAGGTTTGTGGCGACAGATATGGAAGAGATCAACCTTGAAGGACGTAGAAGAGGCGGCGAGCATTCGTGAATCGGATTTCGGCGTCACGGTGCTCAAGACTTTCCAACAGCAACTCTACATGGGTCTTTCTTTGCGCATCTGTAGTTTCGAGGCTTGTCCAGTCTGGAAGAAGGCAGAATCACCATGAGCTGCAGCAGATTTTGAGGGTGACCGCCGTACCTCCAAGAAATGAACCTTGCCAAGCTTTCAGGTTTTCTGCTACCTGCGGCATTTCTACGTACGAGTAGAACTCATCTATCTCGTTCATTACTGTGTCTTCATCATCGTAGCGAAAGTCATAGAACGATTGCTGTGAAACACGCGTGGGGTCAGTGGCCGATGTATGGAGGAGGTACAAGTTAGCCTGCCTTAGGTTTCGGTGCGGAGGAGACCATGGCCCTGAGTTGTCCGAGAGTGATAGAATCCAGCCCAAGTTGCTGTATGCTGGCGGTGCCGTCTTGGGCGTCTCCTGACGGGGGAGGTGCGAACACCATACTCATGTTGACCCGGTCCGTCGGCGCTGTTCTGGATGGTTGTTTGTCAATGGCTTGTGTATTCAACAAATGACAACAAACGTAAACGAGTCGGCGATTAGATCGTGGGAATAAATGACATAAGCGTGGTTGCCCCGGGAGGCTATATAACCCAAAAATCGGGCGAAGAGGCTGGCCAGGTCCATTTTGGCTGTGGATCGACTTCGCCGTCCGAGGTCTCATTCTCGCCAGCAGCTCTCTTCTCGCTCGGCTCGTCGTCTGCGGCAGCGTCGGCGTCGTTGGGATCGACGAGCAAGATTAGAAGAGGTCTTCCCACTCCCCACCCCCCGCGGTACAAGGCGTCCCTGCCCCCCCCGCTCTCCAGTCATCCTTCTTCCCTTGGACCACACAAAAAGGCACGCCTTTGCTGCGCGTTCGCCACTAGCCCACGCGATTCCTTCTTCCCCTCTTCCCCTATTTTAGCTTCCCAACCCCTGGATTTTTTTACGACTCATCTTACGACTTTCTCCGTCCGCGCTCTTTGACACAACGAGCCAGGCTTATTTACTCCAGAGACCGGTCTGCCCTCGCATTCGGCAGTCCAGCCTCTCCTTATCCACCAGCAGATGCCCGTCCCTGTCCCTTCTGTCCCTACTGCGCACCCTGTTCACAAGTGTAACAAATCTGGAGACGCCACAAATCCTCAGTCTTCCGTCTTCCACCTCCTGAAGCGCACGCTTCCCTTGTCTCCAACGGGTCCGCCGCCGTCGTTTGGTAGCCGTGAACAGTGGATCAGCTCTCTTCCATCGTGGAGAAGGACCAAGGCTCGCTACGTCTGGGAGAGCTCTTCCGCCTCCGTGGTACCGGCAGGGCCTCATCAGGGTTTTTCTAGTGGGTTGGCTGGCGCGGTCTACGCGCCCGCCATTAAAGGAGCTCACGTGCAAACGTGTATTCCGCCCCTCAAGACGTCCTCGAGTTTAGGTTTAGAAATGTCCCCGCGCAACCCTCCTGCCGGCGACCAGCCCATCGATACAGAGTACATTCGGGAGACCGCGTCAGCCGACCTTGGGGCTAGCCCTTCTGCTCTTTCGACGGAACCGATGGACGGAGTCGTCTCCGTTGTGCGTGCATGGCCTCATGCTCCAGATTTGTACTTCGAGGACGAGGGTGGCCTGTTCGCACCGATTCTAGAGGACGACTCTTCCGACATGATGAATGGTGATATGGGCTCGAGCCCCATGGAACCTGTCACGCCTTTTGGAGATTACGTCGATCGAGTGGTGGCTGCTTCAGGTACCACAGTTTTCCATGACCCTCCCGTGCCACCTGGATCGCAGGAATTACAGCTACCCATTCCAGTCAATCGCGACTCTCAGTTCTGTCACTTTCGCCCTTATCCACACGCGGATGTTAAGGAGGGATCAGTTTCCGCTGTGAATGGATATCCCTTAACCGCAAGCTTAATCCACAAGCAACTCGCTGAACCCATGGCTGAATGGCTCGTTTCGTATGTATGGAAGGTTTGCACGAACGTGCTGGTGCTACCCCAGACGATCGCCACTTACACGTGAGTTCGCAACTATCCGTTCACATAATGTTGTACTGACTGGTGTCATCAGACTCCCTAACGCGCCACAACTTCATCTGCCCATGCCACCTCACCTCATTGCTAAAGTCCACTCCTTGCTGATGTCAACGCTTCTTCAGCCGTCGGCGATGTTATTGGCGTTGTGGTACATTGTGCGGTTACCTGTCTACCTCGGTGCGCCTGGGTTAGGTCTAGAACATGTGAAAGAGCGGCGTTTTAGGGTTGAGCTGCTCAGCAATACACGCGACGTTGTCGAAAGCGAGTCCCTTGAGGGTACTGCTACCTTCAGGCTGATTATTCTCGGATGCATGTTGGCTAACAAGTGGTTGGATGATCATACGTTTTCCAATAAGACTTGGTCAGTATCTGTCTTGGAAATATTGCACCCGCTTTACTAATACTGTCCGCAGGCACGCAATCTCCAATGTCCCCGTGCAGTTGCTTAACAAGCTAGAGTATCTTGCCCTGGACATCCTTTCGTACGATCTCTCGATTTCTGCGTCCGCCTGGTCCCAGTGGCTTAGCCACCTACTTTCATACCATCATTCGCTCTCCACAACTACCTACCCTCAGCCCATTGCGCGTCCGGCATCCAACCCTTTTGTGATTATTCGAAAAACCATCCAAGAAATCATGGAGGCACCGCTGGGCCATTCTATGAACGAACCAGTGTTCCTTGGCGTCGAGCAAAGGCTCAGGGACAAATTTGGATCTTCCGCTGTTCCGCAAGAGTCCGACACCTTTGACATTGACTTGGACGAGGACGGCCCTCTTAGAGAAGAGTATTTGCCCAGGCGCCGGGTTGGCAATGGAGGTTTCTCAGCTAGTTATGGGTCAGACCTCCACAGCCATTTCCAGAATGGAGCTTCGGTTCATCATTGTATGTTGCCTCTCAAGGGCAGTACCAGTTTGCCACCACCCGCCAAGTGGAGTCCCGCCGGCGATGAGCCCGTCTGCCGCCCAATCGGTCGGACAGTACCGATGTATTTGCCGGTCCAACCCTCTCTTACTCAGCACCACGTTGGTACAGTTCCGACGGTTTATCATCCTTGGCCGGTCACTTGCCCACCGTACGTTCTATTTGGGTGCCATCCAGAGGGTGATTACACGATGAACACTCTTCCCATCCCGCACTATACCCACTGGAATCTTTTGAGCTGTCCTTCCGCAGTACAGCATCCTTACCCCGTATACGCCTCCGACTATTACGCAGGCCCTAATCATGTCCGTGGATACTCCCTTGGAGGGTTTGACTACCTGTGCAGTGATATCCGGCGGTTGTCTGATGAAACTGGGTGCCACACTCAATCGACAGCCTCTTGGACTCCACTGCACCAGTATGGTTATCTCACGTCTAGACAGTCGCTTGCTCCTCACCCTCCACCATCGAACTATCGATCAACTTGGATACGAGCTTGAAGAATCCCCCGCTCACTTTCCAACTACGGCTGGTCGATTTCCTCCATAGATTTCGTCTCATTTCAGTTTCGCCATCATAAATGTTGCGCCTGTTGTCGCTTACGGCGCCTAATTTCCGCTCTCTAACTCATGCACGCCCGTTCTTTGAGGCTTGTGAATACTGGATTTCTCTCGTCTCCAGCGCTGTTTTATACAACTTCGGGTTCCTTCGCCATGAAGACATATCCATCCTGTCTCGGGGACCATCCACCTGTTTCATCATCTTTCGACATCTCGACCGCGTGAGCGCTATTTATGCCGGTCGCCATCCATTTCCGTCCCGACCCAGTTGTCGCTCGGTGGAAGGCTGATATCCTTGTCTCCCTGTCCCACATATCGCTGTTCATAGATTGAACATTCGCGGTCATCTGGCTCGCTGCTTTCGTCGTTGACGTATCAAGTCCTCGTCCAGTACCCTCACGCCGCTAACCTAATCATCCTTTTGACGACCTAGTTCTGTGCCTTTCGTCTCCGTTGTTTCTTCTTGCTATGTTTCTCCTCTGAAAACGCATCACGAAATCATAAAAACATGCAGAAAATCAGCCTCGCATTACAAAAACATTTAACTCCCTCCTTTTCCACTGCTAGTCACCTTTGACTCTTTGCCGATGCACCTTCCTGCAACCCCCCCATTCTCGGGATTGTGATTGCTTTCAATAGTGCAGTTTCACTTTCTCATTCGTTTGGTGTGCGCCTTCAAAGCTTCATGAGTAAGTAGTTGCATACCTCTGGGGAACGAGTCACAGTAGTAGGGTACTTAGATCAGAGTATTTGAACCTGGCAATCCCGAAACATGTTCTTTCTCGCCACAATATCAGCGTATTGCGTGGTTTCCATTCTATTACATTACATGCAGTCGTACACCTCGTCTTCGTCTTATCAAATACGAACCAACACGAACGGCACCTGCAGGGAAGGAAAGTTCAGACCCGAAGATAATGGCATGTTGTGGCTCACCTCCACGTCCTCTCCTTCTTCGTCCATCAGCATAACTTCGACCAGCAGATGCTTGGTATGGGGTGGGATAGGCTTCTTGCTTACATGCTCCACTAGTTTTGTGAATTTCATCGGCAATCGTTCCGCACTCTAAAAAGTTGTCAAACGAGCTAGCAAGCCCCTGAGGAGCGGACACGAACCTTCTTTTTGTCTGTGAAGGAACTCCATAACATGCTCACACCTTGGCTGACCATGCTGACATCGAGGTTGTGCTTGCTCTTGAACCACGCGATGAATTCCTTCAAAGTAAGATTGTCCTTGAACTCTAGACGGTCCCACAGAGTCCACTCTGTTTCACCAAACTTATTTTTCCCGGCCGCAATAGGCTCCGAGAAACCGAAGAAAGGTAGAGCGAGGTTCACAAACCCGTTCTTGTATTCCTCGAGTTTGTTCTTGCCATCAATAATCTAATCCGGTATCCAGTATCAATGGATGATCCGAGGTGGCATGAGAAATGCGTACTTTGTACAACTCCAAGCACACCAATCCGACGACAAGAGTGGTGGTTGTAGCAATAGCAGGGATAATCTTTCCAGCAATCTGCTTCGTGGTGTGGCGGTCAGCGATGGGAATGTTATAGTTCATTGCGCGTAGATTAGAAGCGGCAGTGATGAAGTCTATGTGATGGTTTGTGTCATCATCCTTCTCAAACTCGACCGGTGTAAGACGGTAACCAGCAAGGGAGGATGGAGGAGGCAATTTCTTGATAAGTTCGCTTGTATCATCAGGATCTATTGGACATTCAACGTTAGTGACAAAGAAGCTTGCAGTAGTCGCCAATCTCACCAGTCATATCTTGGTTCACTGGATCATTCTCGGTGATCTGGATCTTCACACCACTCTTCGGGGTGAATTCAGGGACTATGACCGAGTCTGCAACCTTCTTGAAGGTGGCGGGATCGGTTTCACCCCTGAGTCCATAGTTATAGGCATGGAGATTTGCGGCAGCAATGATAAAGGCCAGGTGAGTTGGCTAGGGTCAATAGGTCAGCAACTCTTCAACTCACATCATCCGAGGACTTACGTCTGCCGAGTTGAAGACAAGCGGGTCAGGAGCTCGTTTGGGACCACTCCAGAATGGCTGTCCCGTGCTCGTCAGATGATCCTTGGGCAAGCTATGTAGCAACTGTCGAATAGCATTGTTAAACTTCTCTTCGAACTGGAGGCGGGCCCAGATAATGCATTCCTCGAAGGTCAGTGGCTTATTAGTTACCAGATAGGAAACTATCTGCTCGATGTGATCATGTTGCTGGCCGGAGTACTTGAGGGAGTTCTCGAGGTAGTTGGGCTCTGAAAGGTATTGATTGACAGACTCTACGGGCTTGACAAACATGGCGTCAAACTCTTGTCTGCTCCACTCTATGGTATGAGTGATAGCATTGGGGAAGTTCTTGACTGTACAGGATAGCGCCTGCTTTTCTGGTGGGTCCTGTGATGACGAATAGGATTCTGTGAGATGGGGAATAACAACTTGGATGTTGCCCTTCGTTCCCATGGTCCCGGACTCCAGCAGAGGTTTTTCATATAGGATGCAACGTTGGTCCATGTACACACCTATTGTCAACATCAACAAGAATGGGTAGTCCTGGTAATAGAATCTTACGAGCTGCGACGTTGTCCAGTGCGTTGGTGACACCGTCGAGCGACAAAAAGAAGGCGTCATCAAATACATCTAGTAGCGATCAAGGACATTAGATATATTGGAAAACTGCCGATTGACTTACTCTCTGTCGCTTGCCCAACTGGTTCTTGCTTGCATATTATGTGACCTTTAAGCGTAGGGTTCATATCCGCAACAGCGGCAGCAGCAACCTCTGACTTGAATTTCCCCAGGTCTTTTGCGCGGAAGAGGAATTGCCTGTTTAAATTGCTCTTCTCGATGGTGTCAAGATCGGTAACATGGATTGCCGCGTGAGGACCAGTTGCAAGACCCATCATGCTCCAGTTCTTCAACATCTCGCATCCAATAGCTCCAGCACCAACAAGGAACTGGCGATGATTTGCGATCTTATCCTGGAAAGATTTCCCAAAGACAGCTATCTGCCCGTCATATCGGCTGCCGATAGGCCTACAGTCATCCTCGGTAGGAAGGACAGAAGGTAACGACTCAAGCGAATCGAAGTAGAGATGCTGAGCCATGGGATGAAATTTGGAGGAACAGGCCTTGAGAACCTCCTGCGCTACAAATCCACCAATGACGGCCGTAATTGGAGAGATATCGCCCGCCGCCTGATACGCGAGTTCTTCTAGAACTTTTTCATCAGCATCAGCATCCAACTTCTTCGCAAGCGCGACGAATTGCTTCGCGTCTTCAGCACTCCGTGGGCGGGGAAGGCGACCGTATTGTTCTTCGTATTCAGAAAGTGCTTGGAAACCGACATGTAGCGTGGCAGGATGGCTAAACTTGGCGAAATCAGTTACGAAGTAATCGGGTGCTTTCAATGATTCTCGCAACGATTTCTGTGATGAGGGATTAGTTAATCCTGCAAGGGAGTGAAGCAGAGACTCACGAATTCGAGGACCTTCGGCATCTTAACCTGGTTGAAAATACCACCTCGAATATAATCACCAAAGGAAGAGGTATCACCGATGGTGAACGTATAGGGTCCCTTTACAGATACTTTTCGGGGCTTGCAACCATTCAACTCTTCCATGCCTTGTACTTCCGTGAAGGTCACAAAATCACCGTCCTCAAGGCCGTGACGTGCCTCATCAAGACAGGTCACTAAGCCTTCCCCATCCTAAAATTTCCGTCAGCTTTGCGATAGGATAGTGCTGATACAACTCCAAAAGTCACCTTGACTACTGATACGATCATTCCGGTCAACGGTTGCTCGCCAGTGGTATCCACGCAGGTGAACTTGGGTCCGAAATCGTTGAATACGGAGCTTCAAGCAATTCGTGAACATTCCCAATAGCGCCTGCTTAGAACCTACCCGAAAAGGCCCCGTGTCTCTGCGGCGATGAAGTGAACCCCATGTTGATGCGTCCAGTCATTGATTTCCAGTCGTTTCCTGTAAGACGCGTTGCAAAGAACGACAACCTAAGAGTCGTCAGAACTCGTCACAACAAAGGATAACATGCATACTTGGAATGGTTGAATGAGATCTACTGTTATCTCTTGACCCGCCTTTCCTCCTAGATCGCGTACTGGTACGTAGACATTGAGCTCGGAGATACGAGGAAGGGTGGCTGCTGCGCGTGGCTTTCCGGTGTCTTCCTCGCGAAGAAAGTACTGGAAAAAAATGTAGTTGATTGCGTCTGTCCGTGGATGAATGATACTCACCTGAGTACTCAAGTCTTGGAGGGAAACAGGTTCGGGATCATACAGTGTCACTGACTTGACACCGGCCAGACATACATTCTTAGCTTGAGTATATGCGCCGCGCGTGTCAGCATGACCCCTTCGTAAGAGGTCTGTATCGTACCGATCTCGGCACCCAAGCCCTGAAGTCCGACAATGAGTACATTTGAAGTAGCCATCTTCTTCATCGCTTTCAAAGAGGGTTACTGACGTCTAACCAGGGGCTTCCTGGCACTCTACCTTCATGACCGAGTACATATCTGAATTAAAAGCGATATCGAACGAGCGATTCAGTAGCGTGATGGGTGCTGATAACCCAGGAATGCTCACAGCTGACGAGAGTAGAGGCCTTCGTCAATAGCAGCCTCGTCAACATCCATCTTCGATGCAAGGTTAGTCGCGTCGGACATATGTATTAGGTGGTAGTATGAGTGGAAGCAAAGGTGGGGCTGTGATCGCCAGGGAGTCCTGAGCGATCTTCTGACTAAGCTCACAAGCTGTGGCACTGGCATAAATATGTACTAAGTATAGTACCAGTGGTACATAGTAAACAGCAAGTTTCAAATCACAATTAACCAGCTGCCATCGAAACTAATCTATACAACACATACTGGACATCAGGGAGTCGTTGCAATGCAAGGAGTGGCAATGTTTCACCGGGAAGCCATAAAATACTGTCCTCAACTGGCTCTGAGCGTGCACCAAGTGAGTGCACCTCCAATGGATGGTCTGCCGCGGCTTTGAAAACATCCCTCTGACCATAATGGTACCCTTCACTTGCTAAAGGGCAGTGTTTCGGAGCTGCGCTCCATTTATTGCCAAGTGCTAGCCATGGGAATGGACCCAGGAAGCACTTTGGCATGCACCAACAATTTTGATAGTATGAGCCAGGCGAACTCCAATGACCCCAAACGAACCACAGAAGGATGTGCCCATAGGTTGTGCAAGGTGGGCAAGGTCATTAACATTATCGGACCCAAGAATCGAGTCAAGGATATCCTTCGCCGTTGTTCCAACCCTGAGAGTGCTCGAGTTTTGGTCAGCACCAGGGGCGATACCAATAGTTCTTGGCTTCTGGTTTACAACAGGATCATCCCTGGGGCACCATTCTGCAGCATCAAAGACATCCCAGCGCGCAAAGCACCGGATTGGTTGTGGCGCAAGAACCTCTCTTGCAGCTAGGCCCTGCTGAGATGTACGTGTCTCCTCTGCGTAGCTGAGGTTAATCAGCTCGTCGAGGCAACGAGCCATTATACTGGAAGAGGAGTTTCCGTCGTAAGCGAAGGGATCAAAGACCGAGCCCATCTTGATGCAGGATCGGAAATAGATAATGGTATCCTCCCACTGAATCCGGGTCATCACTACACTCCATCTGAGGCAGCCCAGGACATATTTCTCCGTTGCGTTGAGAGTAACCTGGGGGATACGGGTCAAGCGGTTCCTAATAGCCAGTGAGTGGTGCGTATGCCGTGTGTTATGGAAAAGACGTACCAAGTGCTCGTGGAGAGTGTGGCGTCGTTTACTGTTTTGTCGCCAATCATAGCACAAGCGACAAAGGTGCGAAACATGAAATCCTCGGCAACAGAGGTTCCATTGTTATGGAGGTATCGAAAGACGGGGATGGATAAGAATGGCACCTTGTCGTGCGTACAATTCCTCGTAAGAGTACGGATGAACCATAAGGTATGGATAGCGACTTGCACTGGGTTTTGTACAGCACCAAGTGTTCGGCGGATCCGTAATGCAACTGAAGCGGGGGCTTTACTCGACTTCCCCTGATATCTAAATCATTCGATGAGAAACTCAGGTTTGATGTGGTCAGAGCTTGCATGGCGTACTGGAAACGGAAGTTTCCCTGAAGATAGGGCTGAATGACAAGTGCATGCACCCATTCGGAGGTCCAGTCGGCCAAAGCTATGATCAAGCACCCGCCGTTTTCACCAACGCGCCGTTCGGGTGTCGCATTAGAAACCGCAGGGACATCGACAGGACAGACACAGGAGTTATGACAGCATCCTACAGCAGTGGGCGCAATCGACGACATTCCTGAGATATTGATAATTCCAGAGCGGACAAGAATCTCGCCAACTCGGCGTCTACCTTCAGAAAGGTCTAGTGAGCACGGACCGATGGTGACACTGGGCCGAACGGGTGAGGCGAGGGATGTCCGGTCGTGAGGGAGGACAGCAGTGTCTCCGCGAAGCCGGCTGGTATTAGGACGTTGGTCTATGGTCAGGGGCCTTTTGGTCTGGAGCTCCACTAGAGCGAAGCTACTCCTCGCCACGTCAACGGGAAAATAGTCTTCTAGAACAGTATCGTTGGGGCCAAGAGAGGAAGAAACCGCCGCAGCATGGAGCTCAGTGTCATGTACATTCCGTTCCTGGGTCCATGCGTCTGTGTCGTGGCGATCCACCACGACCACGCGGACAGAGTACATTTTGAGATGGGAACGTGACAAGACGCGCAAGCCATCCGTAGATGTACCAGTGACAGAGGCGGTAGAAGACGAGCATTGTCCAGTATTGGATATGTCAGCGGACGAGTTACGCGTAGTGAGTAAGGAGGGGTCTGGCGAGTGCATCAAGTAGCGTGCGCTGAGATCCGCGTTCGGGGGTTTGACGACCAGAACGTTACCCGTATCCTTTGTCCTTACTGAAGACCGTAGTGTGGAGAGCATGAGAATAGCAGCGAAATGATGGCTGGAATGTGAAGAAGGGAGGGATTCCTAGAGCCCTTTGTGCTTCTCTTCATCCTCTAAATAACGGCCAGTTGACGTCGAGTACACAGTGGTCCCGCAAATTGTGCTTTGGCCACAGTGGTGTTTAAAAAGGTCTGTCAGACAATGCGAGTGGCGGCACTGCCGCCACAACAAGGAAACTCGCCGTGGACATCAGTCGATAACGTCCGGAAGAGGGAAGTGTGGTGACCGTTGACAGGATGAACAAAGCATGGAGAAATGCGCGATGATCATCACATATGTTGTGGACAACCTAGAAAAGGCAAGCGGTCTCGCCGCTAATGTTCCTTGGCGATATTGGTACCACATAACCAATGTTTCAACAATGTAAGCACCGCGGCGGCAGCGCAATAAAGAGGCGATTTTACATTGTACAGCCTTGGAATGACACATGTCCCTAGAGAATTACAAGAATCGATAGAAGGTTACTTGCGATAGAACTGGAGGAGCGCTGAGCATCGCAGCACAGGAAATGACGAGAATACTCACATTGCGGCGGAAATTGAACCAAAGAGATAGACACCCTCGGTCAAAGCTACTTCGAAAACCACTGGCAGAGAATCAGCTTTGCGATAAGCAAAATTCGAATGGATTATGTATCCCTCACCGTTTATGAGAAAACTCCCATTCTCGATTCACGATTCTAAACGCAATGTCTTCATAAGGAGGTCCTGCGCCGAAGTACAGCAGTACCGTGTCTTCATTACCCGGCTCCTTCACGATTTTATAGGTAGGCGCCTTCGATTTGTCGATTAGGTCCGGATAGAAGATGTTGAACTGGAAAGAGGGATATCAGAGCTTGGCTTTCATGAGCGGAAGAGGTACATGCCTTGTAGCCTTGCACAACTTTTGGCGGTGGGTTATCCACACTATGAGACAAAGAATCAGTATATGACAACGGTGTCACGGATAAAAAGAGAGAAGTACTCGTAATGGGTCTGATTATACTTGTTCCACTCATATCCGGTATGCACACGATTGAAGTACCGCGGCTTCCGTGGGCGGTACTTATCTTCCCAGTTGTACGATGTGGGCTGTGCAATATCCTCCTCGAGATTGAATAATTCTTCTTCTTCGTCAAGCTCCCTCTCTGCTTCCGCCCTGTATAGAGCCTCGGAGACAACATCGGCTCCGCTTGTGACTTCTGGTGCCTCCACTTGTGCGGTAACCTGCGAAGTTTTTGGCACATAGCGAGACGCAGCGACTATACGGCGCTGTTCCAACTAGAAGGAAGAATCAGGAAAAATAAAGAACACCATATTTGAAACAACCGACCAGTGCTCGTATCTCGTCCTTTTCAGCCACAATATCAAATTCGCGTTCATCCAAACGAAGCCTGGTAATATCAATGAGAGGTGGGCTCATAGAACGATCATAGGGCTCGATGTGTTCCACAGAAACCTCAGCTTCATCTTGAGTATTGGCAGACACCACAACACGGGCATCCGTCACACCCCGCACGGCTGAGTGAGCAACGCCTGCCAATAGCTCTTCCTGTGCTTGCAACGCTTCATCTCTTTGGCGTTTCCGGAGCTGCTCCAATCGATTGCGTACGACAACTTCGTGCAAACTCTTAAGCTTGGCCTGGAAACTATATTAATATAATCCCCCGTTATCAGGACCTGAAAATACCTTGGCTTTCCAGACAAGTAACTTTTTCAACAGACCCTCCCAGTAATCTGTGTCAATAGGTTCCCCGCTGGCGAGCTTGGCTTGGATTTGCTTCTGTAGGGCGGCAAGATGTTCATAGCTCTTGCCAGAAAGAAGCACGTTTATGTCCGCCTCCACGGCGGCAGCGGCCTCACCCATACGTTGACTATCTCTGTTCCTGTCAAGACGATCCTTGCAGACAACCATCATGTTCTGAGGAAAGAAGTCAACCAAAGAATGAGGACCAATACGAATCCCATCGCACAGTCCAAAAATCAATGTTGATCTCAGAATCTTCGAGTGTAAGGTAACGTTCTATGTCGTCGTGTAATTCTTCCACTTGGTCCGGTGACAGGTTCTGCAGTTCAGACGAGCTTAGTTAGCGACAATCCATGTCCTAGGAAGAATACGCACATCAAAAATGTTGTAGGGTTCATCGAGATCGATTTCGAGGCTTGCGTCAACCGCTTCTTCATCCTTCATTGGATGCACATAGCGAAGATTGAGTGCCAGAAAATCAACGGCCTTTGCTCTCTTTTCTTTTATACGAATTGCTGCTCGAGCACGTTCTTGCTGGAGTTGGAACTCGCCGTCCTTTGCTATCCACTCAGCCGTCTGAGCGGATTCAGCTAGCTTCTGCATCTTGATTTCTTCCTCCTCTCGCAGTCTTTGCTCCACTTCCCTGGCGGCTCTTCTTCTATTCAGCCGTTCCAACTCCTCCTTTGCCTCCTGCTTTCGAATAACATCCCTGCGCTGTGCTTCTGCCAAAGACAACCCCTGCTTCCTCTCTTTCTCAGTCTTCTTGTGCCAACGAAATTGCTGACCAAGATGGACATCGTGGAACGGATTATCCGTTGCACTGTAAACGCTGAGTTCTGCGACACGGCGGGCCTCTTCTTCTTCCCTTATTCTCTTCTTCTCTGCCTTTCTGGCTTTTCGTTCCTCTGACCTATCACGTTTTCGTCTGAATGACAGTGAGCTGACGTGGGTGGATGGAAAGATAGCGCTCGGGTACTCACTTCTTTTCTTTGTGGTCATTCTCTCCGTAGTCGCCGGTGCTCCGGTCCTTTCTACGCCTTGAATGTTCATCTGCATCTTTAGTCTCCCGAACGTACTGCATCTGTCTTGAACGATCGTCCGGGTCATGGTCGCTGGAACGACTTGGAGGAGATTTCCTATAGTCATCCGTGCCATGATATCCACCCTCGCGCTCACTACCGTAAGCGGTTGAGGGAGAACGGTGTCGAGTCATGATGGTAGAGAACTGAGTGAATGGCAGTGAAGACGCGAACGGACGCTGTTGCCTGAATAAGCGACGTCGCTGCATTCTCATTTACTACCACATTGATGATGTCTGCAATTCGGTTAGCTCGACTCACTCGTTCCTTTCAACCCCTCGCGCGTTGTCTTCGGACACAGGCGCAGTCATATGACTATGTGTCACGAGAGGAGCTAGATGACCCCCTTGTGCGCTCAGTGGGCCTCGCAACTCCCAAACAGGTGTTCCTCTCCCAGCATCCGGGGAACGAGATGGCTCATGTTCACGATACAGCTCGTGAAATATCTCGACGAATTCGTGATTGGACAAGAGAACGCGAAGAAGGTACTGTCCGTCGCGTACGTGTTTGTGCTCAGGCTTCGGCTGCCAGGTTGAACGAGCAACAGTGTGTTCAACCATTACAATCGAGTACGAGCCAACCTTGCTGCTTCCGAGGATCAGCCAGATGTGCAGAGTTGGGACGTAGTTAATCCCTCGGACGGTGTGTCCCAACAATGTCGATACATCAAACATGTCCCTAAAAGTGTGCGATAGCACGTTCGGGTATCATGCCAGCGCAAATACACCCCCATCCTCAACGCCTTACCCCGTCCCGTTTGCCGTTCCAGCATCGGCAGACACCTCCCCTGTTCGAAAAGAGCAACATATTGGTAATGTGAAGGAAACACATGTTTTGTAATGAAGCGAAAGCCGCTGAGTCAATTTTACAGAGGGCCAACAGGATCGGGTCAGACAATCGTGAATCGGATAGTGCAATATATTGACCTTATAATTAGGCAAGACGCTTCTAGCACGTACTTTGGCAAGAGTACTCGATGTCCCATTCTCTGTTAGCGACGCAACGTCATTCACGCAAGTCCGTGCTGTGTTCCTTACACTTTTGCCGTCCTGATGATGAATACGCTAGGCGGGATGTTAGTTTGCTAGTTACAGACATCGATTTCCCCACTAACTTCGCGTCAGATGTAGGAGAAGATGTAGAAATGGCAATTCAGCGACTGGTGTGTAATGTTGATCGCCAAAGACTAGCTCATTTTTTTATTTTTATTTTTCATTTCATGCAGCTACAAGCAGCCAATTGGGATCCTGTTCGAGCCAGGTACCATCTGACTCTCCCGTTCTGTCTTGTTGTACATCTCATGCGTTCATACAGCACCGGCATAGTTTACATTGATGAAGTAGACAAGATTGCACGCAAAGCAAGTAGTACGGGTATGGAAGGTTCCCGCGACGTCGGTGGGGAAGGTGTACAGCAGGCTTTATTACGCATGATGGAAGGGTCCATGGTCACTGTACAGGGCAGATCACCTGGACTTGAACCTCCCCCAAGTGCAACCGCAGAGGGACGGTCCAGACCTGGAACGCGAGGCCAGAGTTCAGTTCCACGTGAATGATATTATGTTTTCTTTGATATCTTCGACTGATTTGTGGACAGCACGGCCGGACACGTATAATATCGACACGTCGAATGTTCTGTTCGTATTGAGCGGGGCATTTGTCGGTCTGGACACTCTAGTGAGGCGAAGGGTGGCGAAAGGTGTATGTGGCAACTTCTTTATGCCGACTGCGAGTGACAGAGATCTCACCAACACTGATTAGTCTATCGGGTTTACCGCTACTTTAGCGCCTAAAGACGATGAAACGGATGGCGGAGGGTTTCTGCCATTCTTTACCCCCAATCGGAGATCTTCTCACAACATCCTTGATCTAGTAGAGCCATCAGGTGCGTCTCCTCTACATTCCACCTTCACTGAGTTAACTCCCATAGATCTCGTCAAATACGGGTAAACCCACATTCTGTCTCCCATTCCTCCTCCTAACTAATACACAGTTTCATCCCCGAATTCATATCGCGTTTACCTTCCATAACTACCCTCGCTCCGCTTACAATCCCTGACTTGCGACGGATCCTTACCGAAGTCCGTGGTTCCCTTGTTTCCCAATACACCGCATTGTTTGGCTACTCAGGTGTAGAAATCCGCTTTACGAGCGCGGCCCTCGAGCAGATATGTCGCAAGGCTTCTGAGAGGGGTGGTGGTGCCAGAGGCCTCAGGGGAATCATGGTCGGTCTACAATGCTTCTCACATATGACACCCGTCGAGATCTAACGTATCACTTAGGAAGTACTGCTTCTTGAACCGATGTACGAAGTTCCGTGAGTATTGGTAGAATCGTTGTCCTCTCTTTTCATCTGATATGACATACTATGAAGGGGATCGGTATGGATTGTAGTGCCAAATACTTTCCTTGACGCTGATGTCTGCTAGACCGTTCGGTATGTACTCATTAACGAGGAGGTCGTGCTTGGTAAGAAGCAGGCAATGTACTGGTCCCGCGGGGATGGCCCAGCCTTTTGGACAGCATGGGCGAATGAGGAACAGCTGGCAACGAGGCAGCATGTGTAGATCATTTCTGAGCGTGCTACTTTCCTTGATCCTGCACAAACTTGACATCGCAGCGGTGCAAGAAATATCGCAGAGAACCCTCGTGGTAGAAACATAGGCAGCCTTTTCAAGTTGGTATTTTGTGTCAATTGTAGGTAAATGTGGAACGAGGTGGTCTACATTACTAGTATAGTCGGTTGAAGCGGATGGTGAAATGAGAAGCAAACGGCGGGAAGAGGCCACCATCGACTCGTAGACGAAGTATGTGGATGCTGCAGAAGCGGCGTGCGAGGCGACCTGGAGGTGCCGGTTCAAGAATGTTCACTCGTCTTTCTTCTCTTCCGGAACTACTTCCTTTGCTTTCTCAGCATCCTCCCCTGCCTTCTCCTCTGCCTTCTCCTCTTCTTTCACCTCTTCATCGCCCGGAGGTGTACCACCTGCATTGATTATCTGAGCCCTCTCAAACATCCTCTTAAACTCCTTTGCGTCTGCAAAACGCCTGAGTCGACTACCTACACAAAGCTATCCCACTTACTATCCGAGTTTGCAAAACGGATTGCGAGGGTCTCTGACGTAGGTGGGGATTCTGAATAATCAGCAGCAACCTTCCACACCCAGCTCCTGTCAGAGCCAATATTTGGTTGGAGGTGCATATCGGAGGTGACTCGAAAGCGCTGTCAGAGAAGCCGAAGAAGTGAAGTGACATAGGGTACTCACTAACGTGGTTGGCACAGACTTTGAGGGTCTTATCACGTCTCATGACCAAACGAACCTTCTTTGTCTCTCTGTGCTGAAGCAGACGGGCATCGCCGGTGCCCCTTTCTTTCCATTCGTTACCGGTGGTGTCAAATCTAAAAAGCTTGGCGCGCCTAAAGTGGGTGGGGTATCGTATCAATGTAATGCAAGGGATAGTCCAGAACCTGCTTACAATTTGAAGAGAACGTCTTCGTCCTCTTCATGGGTCTTTGTTTCCACTTGCTCTGTGAGCTTGATCACTGGCTCGAACTGAACATCGGCCTCCTCTTCCTGCTATAATCCGTGTCAGATCAGCGTTAGATTGATGGTCTCGTGAAATGAGTGGCACGATTGCCTCGATGTGTATCGGGATGACAAGGATCTGCGATGCTATGGTTATTGGGAACTGACCTTTGGTGCGAGAGGATCGTTCGAATCTGCCATGGCGAAGGTGGAGGAGAGCAGAAGTTGCGGAGATCTGTTGGCGCAGGAGGAGAGGGGAATGGGATTATCACCATCATTTTTTCGTGATTTGTTATAGATACCAAATTATCGAAAAAATAATCTACTTGTCTCCGGGGTCTTCGAATTCACCGAAAACGGAAATGTCGTGTCCGTGAAATGTCGTCTGCACCGCACCCAGCTTGATGTCTCGACGACTGACCCTCTTCTGTATTTCCCTCCTCGCACTCTCCCCTGCGCTCGTGAGTGCGCACAAGATTCACATACCCGCGTCGACCAAGGAGTGTTTCTTTGAAGACCTCCACCAAAATGACCAGGTGCGCTCATGTCGCTCTGCGTTGCCCTTGCTTATTGGCCAGCCCAGATGACTGTCACGTACCAAGTAGGAGAAGGTGGTCACCTTGACATCGACTTCTGGGTACGGTCTCTCCCTTCCGGTTCCCTCCCTAATTCTTATTTCTTTCCAGCTCACAGACCCAGAAGGGTCCATTTTGACAAAGCACGTCAAACACAGCACTGGTTCGACTTCAGTAACAGCGGAGAAAGACGGTCGGTATGAGTACTGCTTTTCAAATCAGATGAGCACAATGGCGGACAAGGAAGTCAGGTACGCTCATCGCCCTCGGGAGTCGGCGACACATTGCTGATTGGCGTACCATAGTTTTAATGTTCACGGCATCATATATATCTCCGAAGATGGTTGGCTTTCTCCTCATCCTTGTACCCTTGCTGACTACAATCATCGTGGTAGAGGATATCGTCGCTCCTGTGGAACGCGAGATTCGCTCGCTAGCAATTGGACTTCTGGTGGTTAAGGATGAACAAGAGTACATTGTCGTGCGCGAGAAGCGCCACCGCGACACTGCCGAGTCTACAAATGACCGTGTCAAATGGTGGTCAGTCCTCCAAGCTGTGGTCCTCTTTTCGGTTGTTGCATGGCAGGTATATTATCTAAAGGCAAGTCCCCACCAACTCCTTTAGTGTCCGCGTCATTGACAGGTTTACCAGTCATTCTTTGAGGTAAAACGTATCATTTGACCCTGTGTACTTGTCGGCCTTCAATTTAATCCAACTCCGTTGACCTGACGATTCGATGATTTCAATCGCACTAATGTTGATTTACATGAACATCATCTCTAAATGATTGCACATTGACAACGATGCATAACAACCTGCATAAATTTAGAACAACAACGGCTAGCATGTGAGAGATGGATTCAGAAGCTGCGAAAAATAGATGGCTCCCTCCGATTGGCAGACATGAGGGGTATACACAAAAACGAACATCATGGGTGAAAGACTACAAAAAGATTACACGTGATACAGTGCAAGAGCCCTGCCCTTGACCAATAGTAGTGGAGCAAGCATGCCATCACGCGAAGTGGTAATCAGCGCCATAATGGTTTTGAATGAACAAACTTCATGCTTGTATCTGCAATGATACTGGAATTTGGATCTGCTCCTGGAACGGTTAGTGATGCCATGCCGGACAGCACGTTTGGTCCCTTGACCCTCAAGGACCTGGTCGCATTTCCCAGCAGCGAGAGTCTCTTGGGTCTCTTTGCGGGTGATCTACCAACGATTTCCACGCGCCGCGGACCAACGGTCCCGGGGAATTCATCCACAAGCGATGATGGCTGTGGAATCATACTCGACCTTCGGCGCGTCCTCTCGTTTCGCAATGGACCGACGTTTGACCGCCTGCGCGTACTCTTGGTGGAAGACGCACCAAGACGTGGGGTAGATGTGGGTGGGCGACGAGGGAGACTGTCACTGTGTTCGCCTTTCTTGGGAATATGCAGGGCGGAAGAATCGCCGTTATCGCTCCTCGAAGAATGATTCATGCTTCTCTCAGAAAGCGGCGGCACTCGCCTGACTGGTGAAACATTTTCCTCCGCTTCTTGCACACTTCCGAGTGACGTCGCACCTTTTGTTTTGAAGAATCCAAGGTCAAGCCGACTTGACCCAGGACGTCTGCAAGCACCGGATCGTAGACTCGAGGGAAGTCTGGATGAGGGATGCAGGGAGGACGGTCCTGCATTAGCAACAGTGACAAAACTAAGATTGAAGCTGTCGTCAGTTCGTTCGTCTTCCCACTCGCTCTCTGAACCTGCAACCGAGTGACTGCGACCAATGCTCTCCGTGCTGTCGCTGGGAATGATGGAAATCATTGGTGGATGCTCTCTTTGTCCTGCATCATCCAGATCCCCTTTCCCTGCTTCGTCCCTCCACTGGACGACCTTTTTTTCCCTGTCGGAAACTCGACGGTACGACTGGCTGATGCTAGAACGCAGTGACTTGCGTGGCGTTTTATGCGTTTTTCGAGGTGATACGATGTTGCTATATGACGATCGTCTCGAAGACTTGGTGGCAGTCTTCAAGGCTGAGCTTGAAGAGGCGTGAGTGAACGTTTCTAAGGCCTGGTTGGTAACACCATTAATGGAGATGCCACCTCCGCGAGCAGTGTACATCGCTGTGGTTTCTCCAACTAAAGCCGCAAGCGTACCGTCGCTTTTCCGCGCAGCGGCGCTCAACGACGTTGCAACTGCCTTCACCGCGCCCTCCATCCCGTCTTTCCCCTCCTCCATTGCCGTCTTCAAGACACGTGAAGCCTCCCCGAGAACGACTGTACACCGTCCGATCATCCCGAGCAGGGTCACAACCAGCTGTGCCTGAGAACGGAAGGATTCTCTGAACGCGTCCCTCTCGGCTTCTACCCGTACTCGGTCCATTTCGGACTTCCGCCACTTCGCGTCGGCCTTGACGTTCTCGATGTTAAACTCCTCGAGCCTGTCGGAACGACGTTCGCTGGCTGCACGAAGGGCAGCTTCAAAAATGTTGCGCGAGTTCTGTGCGCGAGTTAGGCGTGCGATCAAAGAAGAGTCTGGCTTGATCGCCTGTTCTTCCGGGCCCGCAAGAGCCTGCAAAAGGGCCCGTTCGGCTTCGAGATCGGAAACAGATGGAAATGAAGAATATCCAGACATCATCGCGTCGATCTGGGCGACACGAGCACGGATAGCAATCAATTTGTCCTCCGCGGCAGATACCATGCCAGCGCAAGACGCGCCGTCTATAATCGCTGCCTGCGTCTGCTCCATTCGTGCCTGCATGTCCTGTTTTGCGCGTTCGACTTCAGCAATGGCTTCCGTTCTCTTGCGTCTGGCAACATCATTCTCGGCGTCGATTTTTCCCGCAAGTTTGGCCTTGAGTTCGGCAACTTCAGTGTTGAGGCGATTGATGGCTTCTACATATCGACCGACGTGTCGATCAACGTTGACGACATTGCGGGTGACCACCTTGGTCTTGATCTTCGTGGCACGCTCGGCATACACAAGAGTGTTGTGGGTATCGTCAAAATGTTGAGACGTAGGTGCCACACAGACAACCATGACAGTCTTGCAATTTCCGCCCAAGGAGAATTTGAGCAGACGGGTGAGCTTGCTATTGCGATACGGAACATGTCGAATAGCACCGCCACTCTCGCACAGTGCGTTGATGCAGTTGCCGAGGGCAAGTAGAGACTTATTGATGTTGGCACCCTCGACCATGCGCTGGCCCATATTGGACGTAGCGGCAGCCCGCTCACTTCCAGCCAAATCGATTATGGAGAGCGTGGCCACGGTTCGCTGCTCTGTCAATGAGGCAGTCCGCGGGGATTGTGTAACATGTACTTGGAGAACCGCGTGCGAACGAGACGATGTTTCGTTCGCGTGCGTAGGTGACTGCGTTCGGCGGGCGTTGCCTTGAAGGACGATCTGTTTGACCTCTTCTGCGCTAGTGGGGCGTAACTCGACAAGGCCAACGACCTTGACAGATTTGTCTTCTCGGATTTGGAGACCCCCTCGTGGAGTAGGAGTACCGGCTTCGGTGAGAAGATCGCGGATTTCTTCGTTATAAATCTCGAGGAAGGTAACCGCTACCTCGGTGTTCCATTCATGTTTGCGATCGTCTATGCGTTGAAAAAGGTCGGCCATAGTGAGGTAGATTACGCCTGGATCTGCCTCCGTCCCGCTAATGGTGTGGGTCTTTCCACAACCTGTTGCCTGTGAAGCGATTAGCGACAAGTATCGTCAGAATGTGCTGAAACCGTACGCCGTACGCGAATACGGTAGCATTGTAGCCGTCTAGCAGGCCGTTAAGCAACGGCTTTGCAGTAGCGGCATACACCTCTTCCTGTCGTGCTTCCCCATCAAAAACTCTATCGAACATAAACCTCTTGTCCTTGTACCGCTTTGTTCCAGGGGGGATAAAACCGCGTTCAACGAACGCACGTGCCTTGTCCTTCTCGTCGGGATCGAAAGTGAGGATGCGGTCGTCCACTATCTGGACGATGTCACGCAGGGGTGCTGAAGCCGTTACTGGTCTGCCAGGTGCGGCGAGGGTTCCGTCGCCACGGATAGTCGTGTCATAGCATGGTTGTGGTAAGCGGGCTGCCTCCCAAGCGGTAGGAGGTCTTACGCGGACTTGTTGGTGTCAGAATATATACGCGATGGGTTGGAAAGGACCACACCCACCTACGACGGTGATTGAGCCAGCTGCAACCATGGGCGGTAGTAGCTGGGCACAAAGAATGGGTCAAGTTGCGAGCGGACAAGTTGAAAACCGAACGCGTCGTTGGTGGCACATCACGTGACCGTGCTCTGCATTGATCTACCATGTCCACTGATCGACTGATCGTAGAGTCCCCCGCAGACTTTCATGTCCATCTGAGACAGGGAGAACTCTCGAGCCTGGTCGCACCGCACGTCCGTAAAGGCGGGTTTGATCTGGCCTATGTTATGGTGAGCGGTGCCATCGAGACCAGTGTCTGCAGTCCCACCTCAGCCGAGATTTAGCCTAACCTTACACCACCGATCACTAAGACCGACCAAGCAGTAGAGTACAAAAAGCGACTACAAGCGATCGACGATAGCCTCGACTATCTGATGACCCTCTATCTCTCGCCAGACCTCACTCCCGAAGAGGTCAGAAAGGCACAACAAGCAGGCATCGTTGGCGTCAAGTCGTACCCCAGAGGTGTCACCACCAACTCGGATGGTGGGATCGAATCGTATGAAGTCTACTACCCCGTCTTCGAGGAAATGGAAAAGTGTGATCTCGTCCTCAATCTGCACGGCGAGATTCCATCAGATGCTAGCTCAGTAAGCAGACAGTGAATCGCTACCGTCGCCACCTACAATTGAATGAACCGCAGAATACCTGTGTACTGAATGCAGAAGAAAGATTCCTTCCTCATCTGAAGAAGCTCCATGAAGCCTTCCCCAGGTTACGCATCGTGCTCGAGCACGCAACCACTCGAGCAGCTGTCGAAGCTGTCAAGTCGCTCGGCGATACGGTAGCATGCACGATTACAGCACATCATCTCGCCATGACGGTCGACGATTGGGCGGGCCAATCTTGGAATTACTGCAAACCTGTTGCCAAGTATCCGAGTGACCGTGAAGCGTTGCGCCAAGTCGTACTCGAGGGTGGGTGACGTTTTACATCTCGAGGACACGTTCAAAAGTGCGAATTTGGCTCCGTTGAACCCCAGGACATCCAAGGTTTTTCTTGGGATCTGATTCGGCACCGCACCCGGCACGAACCAAGTCCGTAGCATCGCCTGTCCATCCCTGTGCCGCAGGAGTGTACACGTCCCCGATCTTATTGCCTTTGGTGGCGCACATGCTAGAGTCGTTCGGCGCACTGGACAGGCTGGATAATTTCGTGAGCGGATACGGACGGGCCTTCTATAGACGTAGGGCAGGTGTTAATGCTCGAAGAATCGTGCTGGCAAAGGTGCAGCAGTATCGGGTGGAAGATGCGTGGTCGTTTGGCGACGAAACTGTCCGGCCGTTTTGGGCGGGGAAAGAACTGGGCTGGCAGATCAGTGATGCATGAAACGGTCGCGGTGTTGGGGATCGCCGTCGGGCGGTGCTGGTCAGCAAGCGAGAGCGGTGGAGTGGAGGCGGTGCGGGCTGGCTGTGGTCGACGAGCAGCGTAGTGTCATGTCCTCTGCGTAGACGACGACGTCCATCTCTGCACGATGCACAGTCCAAGCGTGAGCTCGGGTGCGTGTCTCGCTCCATCCCACAAGGACCCGCTGACCGCCCCGTCCGACCAGACACGGATGCCATCCTCTCCTACTACCAGCACCCCGACACACCCCATCCCACCCCAGCCTCGCCCTTCGGGTCCAACGACAATGCCACGCGCACGACCTCGCCCCCTTCCCAACCACGCGCTGCATCGCCTCCCACCACCGGTGCTCTTCATCGGACCAGTACCCCTTCCCAGGGAGGCACTGACAGAAGGCGTCTCGCCATCGTGGAGATGAACGCCCAGCGGCCTTCTGTTCAGGATCGGTCAGACAATAGCACTCGATCTGCAGTCCGGCGCACCGACTCCGGTGGCGGTCCACCCAATCATTCAGCCTTGGGAGGTCTGGCATTGGTTGCACCGCCAGACGCGTCTCCTCGCTGTTACTCGGCCTTGACCGCTCCTGTACCCAAGCCCCAGCCTTCCATTGCTGTCTCCAGCAACTACCCACGATCTCCACCAGATGCATTGGCCCCCTTCCCAAAAGCTACTGGCCACGTCCCCCGCAAGTCTTCGCGCGAGATCGCCATTGTGGGTACAACCAGCCTTCCTGCGTCTGCATCGGTTCCACAGCAATTATCCAACACACCTCCCGCCAGTGATTCACTCAGACCACCTATATTTCAGATACCGCAGTCCAGGTCACCGTCTCCCGGTGTTTCTGACGCATCTGACTCAGGCTGTTCAACTGGCCGTGGGCGCCAGAGAAGAGATGCTCTTACACCCGGCGTCAGCCCTGTCAAAGAACTCATGGAATTCTCCACTCCTGTACAGACGCCAGACATAGGCGAGTCAAAGCATATAAGTGATCGCGTTGCTGGCCCCGTTGTTATCAGTCTCTTTCCTCAACCCCCGTCACCTAGTCCAGTATCTCCAAGTTCGCACTCTAGTACACAAGACCTCATGTCTCCTAGAACAAATCTCTCCAGTCCTCTTACACCATCGACTACGCTGACTTCACCTGCTACCCCGCCTTCTTCATACTTGCATTACCAGCCTGGTCTGCACGCGACTGCGGGCCCTCTTCCATCACCACCCCAGGCCGTATTTACCATTGACCCTAAAGCACCCCCTCCACCACGTCCTCCTAGGCATTCGCCTATTCGAAGGAAAGGTGACCTAGAAGCCATGAAGCAAGCGTTACAGCTACCGCCCCGTGTTACTGCCGCTCTCAAAGCTAAATCTTCTCCATCAACTGCGGAAGAAACTATGTCCACCAGTTCCCAGGCTGTAACGGCTCCTCCTGCAGCTCTTCCTTCCGCAGATAGTCCTCAGAGGTATGCAGTTTCGCCTCGTCCCACAGTGCACCTGAGAGAATTTTTTGGACTAGCTCGCACGAAAGCTTTGGCTTTGATCTCAAGCCTCAACACATTCGGGAAGGCGCATTTCCCCCCTCAAGACTGTGCACATTGAATCCCGAGGCCCAGCATGAAGAGATCGCGACTTCGTTACCCCGGCTTGACTCGATGGAAGATCTAGTAGCTTCCATAGGTCTCGCGATAGACGACATGGGGATCATAAATTCCTCTGATGTACCACCGCCGACAATTGTTGAACCCCCGCGTGGTCACGAGGGGCGTAACGGTAGAAAAGGCCTGGAGATCCGTCGCGCCGACAACCTCAAGCCCAGCCCCAGCCATAATCTTAGTCCAGAACGACCTCATGTTAACCCGCTCCCGTCTTCCCCTCGTTCTGATGAAAACGCAGCACAAAGCTGGGTAGATCTCGACAAAACACTCGAAGAGACAGTACCACCCGTTCCAGCGAAGAACGATCTTCCTCACCTGGATACGAAGTCGCTGAAGAATGCAATCAATATCAAACGTTTTTCGTCCCTACCACGTACACCCTCTTTGATGTCGCTCAATCGCCCGTCTGTCAGGAGCAAACGTTCGTCTGGAACCCCTTCGCCTTCGGTCGCTCATTCGGTGTCACAACCAAAACCGCCAGTGCGGAGGATGAGATCTACTCACCCACCTGCGATGTTCTTTGCAGATGTAACTGTAAAACGGACTGCCCTGGAACGCTCAGTAGGTTATGCTTACAAGATTAACGAATTATACAACTGTGACTGCGGTCTGGGCGACTGGATTGCTGAGATAAAGTACAAAGGTAGGTTAAATCATCGTAGACTCACGACATCTGGCTGATATTGTTCATCTCATAGCTCTTCATCCCCACTCGTCAGCGAAACGCTCTACTGTGAACTCCTCAAGATGGCGTCGTGCCCCATCTACTTCTTCTCCACCCATTGCACCACGTCATATATCACAATCGTCCGCTGATTCAGGTGTCACATTTCCAATAAGAGCTGATGCCTACTCCGCGACTGATCTCGCTCCGCGTGCCACTGGGGACGCCAGTCCACCCAATGCACCGCCTCCTCTTCCTTATCCTGCATTAGCCGCAGCTCCGCGCACTCGCCCCTCTCGAGCGTCTACAATCATCGCAACATCATCGACCTCATCCAGTCGTTCAGCAGTCTCGCCATCCTCAGTTGCAAAGTCCCCTGGCAGCTTCTTCGCTTCACTTGGACGTAGGGCCAGTATCAAAAAGGAGAAGCCTTTGACTCCTCCATCGCCTGCGAAAAGGCTATCCAAGAGTCCCCCGAAGAACATAAACGAGCAACCCCCACGCCCCGCAAATCTACCACCTATCGCACCATCTGTTCCCGGCGGGCCCCGCGCACCCCCTAACCGCATGCAAAGGTCGCAGACTATTATCGTCAGTTCCCAGATTTCTTCAGACGGAACAAGCCCTCAACGCTCCAGCACGACGACACGCAGACCCTCTCTTCTTGATGGGGCACAGCAGAATAACATGTTAGGAGCGGAGTTCAACCGACAAGTCGATAAACTCGCAGCTCTTCTGCCAAAGGCAGACAGAAACGTGCTCGCTATGTACCTACGTCGTGCTGGCCAGGATATACTGGCCATTGGACAATACCTTGAGGATGAGAAGAATGGCACCCTCCGATATGAATGATGTTATTTTAAGATTCCCCTTTTTCGTTTTCTGCTTTCGTTAAGTGTCATCGGCTCGTATTCATCGTGCAATACCTTACATAGTAACATGCGAATATTTACACGCCGACATATGTATTGTCCTCTGCTTGGATTACTGGTCTAACTTATGCAAACGGAGTTTGGGTCTCGGTGTGCGCGAGTGACTACTTGTGGCTTTGTGAGGCATCGAAGTCTATCTTGCAGGTTTGAATCCCCTTTTTGTTGGGAGATTGAATGCTGCAACCAAAGAATTAAAGGAGCGAGAAGCATGAAGATAATCTCACGAACGTCGTTGTTGAACTGGATGAGACCTCGCTGAGTTTGTTCCCCACCCGCTCGAGCCAGGTTGCATTCCAGAATGCGCCCCTTTGAAATTCTTCGGAAGTAGGAGATGTTCCACTTCATGAGCACTGTCCGACCGATCAGAAACAGAGTTGGCCATGAAGGAGCGATCGCCTGTGTTAAGAGGATGACGATGTGTAGATGCAGCTCTACTGGGTGCACTAGAGTGTACTTGTAGTCCGGTGCGCCCTTGTTGTATCCCAATATTCCCTTTCGTAACGCGGTTAACGAGAGGTGTCCGCTGTATCTAGTGCATCGTCGGATAAGGGCATTGGCACGTGATTCTAAGTCAGCTGCTGAATTTACCCCGATGGCCTCCATACCACCCACTACAGCACCTATGTCAACTTCTCCACCTGCCTGTCTCGGCTGGATGTCGAGAGAGCGATGAGAATGAACAAAGCCATGCATGGGAGGTTGATTTGTACAGGATGCATTAGGGCCAAGAAGAGCCCTTCTCTTTACTCTGTCAAGTTGAGCCTAGATCGGTTCTGTCGAGTCTAGAGTTAATCGGAAGTCAGCAAGTTCTACTCTACCTTGAGTTTTTGGTACTCTTTTTCTCGCTCTCTTGACGTGTCTTGTAACTCGTGGACCTTGCGACGCTCCAGTTCAAGGTCTCTCTCCAACTCTGTTTACAAACAAGAAAGACGTTATGGCATCTTGATCGTACTATCCTTTACCTGCAACTTTGCTCCCAAGAAGATTGATTTCTCCGTTGGCTAGGATCATGAACCACAGCCGTGAAGCAGCCCAAGTATGACAGAGTAGTGCATACCTTCCCTTACGACATTTTCTAACTGTTTCTGTAGCTGAGCATTCTTGTCGTTGAGGTTCCGGGTGACAGCATGCTGGAATGAACTGTGTGACATCGCATATACTGAGTACATAGAGAACAACCGAGGTGACGGACTTTTCTTGATGTATCTGATACTGCCAAAACGACAGTGCACTTTTCGACCATGAACTTTAGAAAGCAAGGGATTGGGACCATACAGACCGACTGCAAATCTCCATGATGATAGACGGGCTCAAGCCAGAGAGAACGGACTTGCAAAAGTGCTCAAGTCAAGGAGAGCACGTCATGGCGATCCACGCACTGTCTTGTAATCGTTTGTCGGGTGCAAGCAACAGACCTTTCTTCTCGTCAGCGACCGCCCACAGCGGTGAATTTGGCCTGTTACCACTACATCATCCCTGTTAGGGGTAGTAACGTTTTGATGACGAGAACCATGAGATGGACCTTGTCCACTCACGGCTCAGTAAGAGATGTCTCGCAAGCTACGTACGTTAGATAATCATCAAGAACTCGTGACTGAACACTACCTGGACAGAGACGGGATGAATTGAACAACTCGTTGGCACACTCCACTAATTGGGGGTAGATTCGTTTCGGAATACCTTCGAAGCCGTTTCGACCGACTTACGGCAGAATATATGCGAGCCTATCCTCGTGGAGCCGCTAGAATCTGGTTCTCCGTTGGAATATTTGGAGACTTACAGGTTGTCTGGATAATCCATGCGGCCGGGAATAAATTAGAATGATAATTGAGCCTCCTTACGCACCACCACTGCTTTGTCGACCAATGTTTTCCTACAGCTGAGACGGTTACACTTCAAGTCGTAATCCATCAGGCAGAACGAGGGCTCTTGCTGGCAGAAGGGATAAGTGACAGTCTGAATGCGGGTCGGCTGCAAGTGGAACTTACAGGGGGTTACTCAAAATAGAAACCAGCCCTCATTGGTTCTCTCACACGTCAGTTATACATGTCGACGACTCCTCGATAGCAAATCGACATGACAAGTACATGGTACAAAGGCGCGTATAGCAGTGAGCAGCGGTGTCGCTACCGAGCGTCCTTATCTCACGAAGTCAACATGAATGTAATAATTAGTAGTAGGCGTCGGCGTGACTATATAAGTTGCGAGAAAGGTACGAGGAAAATGCGCATAATTAATTGTCAGGGTCTCCATGCGTGTCGGGCTGGTGCATTGGGTATACTTGTCCGTGGGCGATGAGTAGGTGGTTTTGACGGCGTGATCGGACGGATCGGTGGTCCGTCCGGGTTTGCACGCCGCATGAATTGCAATGGGGCTAACGGTGATCCCGATGACGGCGAAGATTTCACTGTATGTGGACTGTGAGCACCGGGTGTAGAGAGGATGAAGGAGGGAACGAAAGGTGCTAAGGGTTCTGGGGTTCGTGGGGGAGGGGGAGTGGTCACAATTTTCGGGGTTTCGAGTAAGGTCGCAGAACTAATCCACTTTTCGTCTCTGGATCCGAACCGAGGTGAGCCGAACTGTGGTGATTCAGGGGGCATTATTCTGAACTGGTCTGCAAAATGGTCCTTGATGAATCTAGTGAAACAACAGCAAACGTTAGAAACAACCACCATCACCAATATATCACGCACTTGGACAATTCCTGCCATCCACCCCCGACACGAACCATCACGGTCTGCGATCGAAGGATTCGACAGAAGCATAACTTAGGTTCTTGATCGCCAATCCAGTATTTGCCACTTTGATCCTTCCAGGTATCAGCGACGACCTCGACATTGATATTCACAGGAAGTTTGTTAACAACATCTCCAACAGCAACATCGAGTTTAATTTTTGGATTGGCAACATAAGCTTTTTTGGGCGCGAGCTGGGTTCTACGGGGAGGGGTCTGAATCCTATTCGCCACGGGGAATGGCTGTCTCAGCGCGCGAGCCCACGTTGACATGGATGAGGAAGATCGAGTTGGGTTCGTTCGCGAATTTAATGACATTTCCGATGGAGTAGGAGACCCTCGGGACCTGCTTTGTGCCCGCCGCCGTGCCGGCAAGGAAGCAGTCGGAACAGGGCTTGAAATGCTGGACGACATACTAGCCGTGCGCTGCCGAGAAGCATAAGTAGAGTTGTAAACGGAAGGTGAGAAGGCTGATGATGCAGACGCGATGGGTCCAGACACCGAACGGGTGGCATCCACTGACGCCATGGATAATTTACTTGACGAGCGGCGGTGACCGTTTGAGGAATTGGATAGCGCACGTCGGGAGGATGGATGGTTTGGGGCCAGGAACTTGCTGGCGCCTGACCCACCCACAGAGAGGGTCGAATAATTTCCGACTTTTCCGCTGAGAGAAATGTTGAGGTTGTATCCTCCCGAATAAGAGCTCACAACGGAAACAGAAGCACGGCTGTTTCGACCAGAGCTGACTACACTGGATGACCGCGACTTCTTGCCGCCAATTTTGTCATTGGCCATTTCTTCCAGTTCCAGCCAGGTTTGCTGGACACGTTGGTGTTCACTGACAGCGCGAGGATCGTCGTTAACCGACTCGAAGCACGCTGTTACGTGCGCAAACAACCGTCTGGTGAAACCAATTCGAGCACTGAGTTGCTCCTCCGGGGGTAACCGAGACGATGAGACATGTGAACTCGACAACGGCCCTGCAGGAGCCGCTGGATAACTGTCGATGTGTTCCAAGAGATCGCTCAAGGCCATATCGCATTTATGAGCTACATCCGCGAGATCTGCTAGTTGGCGAATGCGCTGCAAAGGTTCCTGGGAGGCATCTAGCTCGTTCCTCAGGGACCGCAGTTCCAATTCAGTAATCGGCAGGAGAGCTGAGGAGGGCAGAGCCGCAAATGCAGAGAGGATGGTGGAAAAACGAGCGTTCATCTTCCCATACTCCTCCGGAGTCGGTAATTGCGCAACGAATAAAGACGTTACCAGAGGTCTGGCAACTTCATTGATGTTGATGGACCTCAGACCTTTCCTGAGAGCAACGATGTTGTCTAGTAACTCGTCTTTCCTTTGCCCTTTGGTAGGAGACGGGCCAGGAATTGCCCGTAGGCCAAATACATCTAGAGGGTGACAGTTATTATAGTAAAGGTAGGAACCGGAGTGGCACCAACCTTCTTCCGGAATACCAGTAGTACTTGGCGGAGTAACATCCATCGCTTCGACAACTGGGATCCTTTCGTTCACTGAGTCTCCCTGTAGCTCGGCCGCTTCTTCCTGCTTACACTCTGTAGCCTTTCCCCCGCCAACGACCATCGCTCTGACCACGTTTCGTTCATATTCTTCAGTTTCCCGTTTGACAATAGGGACTACTTGTTGACCCGCCTCGTGCCGCTCTTGTGATTTGAGAAGTCGATCTTGAAGATCCTTATTCGCCTGCTCCTGGTCATGGTTCTCATTCTCATCATGCGCAGCCAGCTCCTGAACCAACTCGGAATGTCCAAGGACAAGCCTGTCGTGTCGTCTCTGCTCAACCGCAAACTGCTCTGCCTCCCAGAGTGCTGCATCGACTAAGCGTTCGCGTTTTTCTTGTTGTCTTTTTTCCTCCGGTTCTCGTTCCCGGTGGATACGCAAAGCTTCGAGTCTTTGAGATTCGAGGAGAAGAGCTTCGGATATTTTGGCCCTAACTACCGCCACCTTGTCACCCCACGAGTTCACTTTGATCTCCAGATCATCCACTCCTCGCCAGCGTGATGAAAGCAACGCTTCATAGAAATGTAAGTCATGGGAAGCTGGTATGGACTCCATACGGCGGATGGATTCTCTGATCAAAGACAACGAACGAGAAAGACGAGAACGATGCTGGGTGGAATGGCCTTCAAGAACCTGAGACAGTTCCTGTAAATCTTGAAGTTTCGAATCAATTTGCGGCATGGAGGTAAAAGAAGTCCACGAGGATTCGAGATCCTGAGTAACTTCACGCAAGTCAAGAGTGGTTGAGGATATTGCAGTATCAACATCTCCGGCCATACGAGCGAGCTGGAAATGGTCAGCCTTCCGATGTAAGCTTTCCGACTCTCCAGTGAGCCTCATGACGAGAATGTTGGAATCTGAACGAACGCTATCGTCCAGGTTGGTAAGCGAAAAAGGAAGTTCGACCGCGATGGGTGATACGGAAGGGCCGAGCCGAGCATCAGGGGAAGAGAACTTTCTGCGGATAAAGGTAGTATAGGCTTGGTCTCGGGGATTTAGAGCAACAAGAGGTACACGGTGGGCAACACTGTTGGCGAAGGTCCTGACAGCGCCGCATACGGAATCGGTATCCAACCGTAGCTCCGAGTCCATCTTCAAAACGTGCTCAAGGGCTGATTCCCCCGACAGCGCTTCATCGGTAGCGGCATCATATCGGATGACGAGGTCTTCAATCCGTACTTGCAGTTCATTTACCTCCTCCCGAAGCGAGGCCATGGCGGCAGATTGAGCTCTCACAGCATCCAGGAGCTGCACCATCTGGTTGATATTTTCCAGTCGACTCAGGAGCCCGCTGTGTGCCCGATCGAGGAAAGAGTTTAAAGGTGTTCCGAGAGCGCCTGATAGGGATGCTAGAGGAATCGCGACATCATGCGAAAGAGTCTCGCGTACATTGTCGAGGCGTCGAAGCACGTCCAACGAGGTAACGATGGGGCCCAGGTTACGACAAGGAGGCGTCTCGGGAGTCATAGGCTCCTCACCAGTCCCATTCAGCGGCTTCCATTTTTCCCTTTCCATCGCTTCTCCCACTTCACTTTGAATGTCCTGCAAGACCTTCAGGGATTCATCCATGATTGACCATACCCTTCTGACGACTCTGAGGCGTCCCACTCGCGTGTTAGTGTCGTTGACAAGAACACCCAATCTCTCGCGTGCGGCTACTACAGTATCCAACTGGTTAACAGCGTGCTGTTTGAAGGAGGGGTCAATCCCGGGTCGATGCAGATTAAGCAAGGTTTGCTGATAGGAACAGACGAGCTTATCGGCAGTATAATTGGTTTGTTCTGCTTCTTCTAGCAAAGCTGGTAGCAAAGCGAGGAACGTAGCATGCATGGCGGGTTGTAGGCAAGTGTCGGATGATAAGTTTGGTGGCGACCCATCTCCCTCATAAGTAGAGATGCCGTAGGAAAGGCGATCAATGATGGAGTCCAACGTTGTCAACAGCTCGTTTGCGGACTGGGAGAGGATATCCACTTCCTTGACGGCCTCGTAATTGGCACGATACTCTTTGGCGAGAGTATCCACTGTGCTGACCAAGTCCGTAGCAATCATGAATTCTTTGGATAGACTCTGGACGAGGGCGTTATTAAACGATAGTTGATCCGGGAACAGTGGGTGAGTTGGTCGGGGAAGAATGCCTGGATTAGACATCGGATCCCCACGTAACGCGAGACGCTTCACAAGGGTGTCAACTCGCGAAGTAAAGCTTGAGCTCTGTCGAGTAGGATGATGAAGTTGAGCAGTCTCGATTTCCTCCAGGAGGTTCTGCGCCGCGTTCTGATCTTTCATGGTCTCGACATAAAGTTCATCCGCCCTTCGAAAGAAAATTACATGAAAACTTGTTGAAGAGAATGGAGGCTGCTCACTTTCGCCATTGCATTACAATGTCCATGACAAAGTTGCCAACGTCCTCCATCTCTTGGATACCCTTCTCTTCAAGCCTGTCCTGCTCGTCGAGCAGCTCCTCTGGAACAGGCTTTCGACTGTTGTCTATCAACTTGTCCAACGCTTTTCCTGCGGCAGCAATCCTTCCGTGTCGCAGCGATGACGTTTTTCCAGCGAGTAGCGCTGCATCACGAGACAACAATTCCGCAAGCTTGAAGCGTGCAGTTCGAGAAAAACCGGTGCCGGAAGTTGTCGAGGTGTCGGAAGCCATGGAAGCAACAGATCCTCTGCGTGCGGAGGACCGTTCTTCGTGCTTCGCCGTGACTTCATAGATAGACGGAGACCATCGAGCGCGAATTGCAAGGAATGTTTCAATATCAGCCAGAAGCTTCTTCAGATCAGCCCAAGCGGCAGTACGCTGCTCTTCCCAACTGAGTCGGAGGCCAAGAAGGTCGAGGTTTTCCGATCGATCTCGGAGAAGGTGGAGGAGCTTGTCGAGTTCGTAAATAGTTGTGAGAGTGAGCTCGATGAGATCGGTGTCCTCCGGGGAAAGATGGCGTTGGGTGGCAGCTGCAATCCGTCGATAAGTAGGAAGAAAAGCGAAGCCAGGTGCATACCCTTTGTGAACTTTCTGAGCTTCTTGAGCTCACCGGAGTCGAAAATCTCGGTTTCTTTCTCAATCCTATCATGTTCTGCCAACCAGTCTTGGAGCTGTTCGCGGGAAGGTAGGCCAGGCACGGAACCGGCAGAAGAGCGGACGGTGTCAATGTCAATGAAGACCTGGATGGGGGGTAACTGCTCGAGAAACTGGCAATATAATAAGAAGGGATGGATGGCATGGGGCCGCGGTGGAGGCTCACCTTGATTTTTTCCTCTATCCACGCTTTGCGTTCGCTGAATGCCTGAAGTTCGATGACTTGATGAGACTCCAAAGTTTCTTTCTCCGTGTCGTTTGTATCCAGAGGAGCATCAGTTGATGCAGGGTCAGCGAAGGCGGTTTCTGAGACTGCCGGAGAGGGGAGGGGAGAGGCCATATCCGGGCTGGATTCGGAAGGGTGAAGTTGAGACAATAAACGGATCAGTCAGCTAGAGAGACTGGGCATCGCCCGCGCAAATGGTCGTTGACCCCGGTCAGCTCGTTGTCGCCGTCGTTGTCGACGTGCACCAACCCTTACACGGTTCTGCCAGAGAGCGTGCTCAGCGTGCGACCAAGTCTGCGGTGTATTACCTAATCACGCCTCGAGCCCCCGACGACGATGACGGAGACAAGGGACAACACTCTCCTCAGACGTCCGGCCATCACCACTGTCGTCCTCCTCACCACCGTCCTCCTCCCCGTCGTCGCCATCCCCTATGCCCTCACCCGCAGACACATTTCCCGCCTCAGCCGCCAGATCGATCACCTCGTCGCTGCGAACGCCGACTTGCAAAGCGTCGTCTCCAACTCTGCGCGCGAAATCACCCACAGGCGGGAGGAGTTCACCCGTGCAACTTCCTTCCTAGAGAGGTCCAAGAACGAAATATCGCTCTTGCGTCGTGACATAGCACAGACCCAAGCCCAGCTCAGTGCATTCCAGTCTGTCACGCGCGCAGAGCTACAGTCCCTCTTGGATGAGGGGAAGCTAACGAGGCAAGCCCCGCCTGCCAGTGTATCCCAGTGCGCAACCTACGTCCACCACTTATGCTCACACATTCCAGACATCACCTTAATTTGTTCCCTCGGCTTGGCTTGTCGCTGGCTGACGTAGCAGCATTCATGCACGAGGTGGAGCTCCACCAGGGTGTCCCTCTGTCGACCATTCATAGCCATGGCATTGAGAGGCTGCGCACATTAGCTCTCAAGTTGCAGGCCTCCCCTACACCATACAAGGTAAGTGTCCACCAAGCCCCTGGCACGGATCTCACCCGAGGCTAGTCTTGATATATATCGGGCCTATGTGCTTTGTCTGCTGCAGCTGGCATTATAGGCCGCCAAGGATTTTGCATGTGGAAGTCGACGTTGTACTCAGTATCATACATGTATGTAGTTCCTACTGATCCCGCGCCTGACACAATCGAGGCTACTGACAAAAGGGTATATTAAGGTGTGCTACGAGTACAGTTTCACTAGTCATACGCAGATGCAGAGAACGTGGACACATGATCGACCAGAAAGGCACAGAGCATTCATGAAAACAGCCAGAGTTTGTACCACTTTCGTTTTTTCTTGGGAGGTGGCAGAGGTACTGGTTCAGGTGGTGCGGGTAATCTGACCAAATCGTTAGAGACACGCGGCATCCTCGTTCGAGCACGTACTCGTCCACATATACTGGATATTCCTTGCGCAAAGAGGTTATCGCCTGTGTAATTTGGGCTTGATAGGCCAGGCGGACGTTGTTAGGGATGGATAGCTTCCGCCTCCAAATAGCGACACTGTTTCCAGAAGGTGAAGGGAGGAAAACAAAAACTATGATATGCATAGCTGGGTTATAGTAACCAACGGACTCTTGCAAAATCCGATCCATGGTCAATTGGATTTCATTCCACGTAATCCAGTCAAAGGCTGGTTCGCTGGGAGAATGAATGGGCCGATAAGCAGCATTGACAATCAAAGCACCCCGTTCTCGTGTCTGCAGGAATTTCTGCAACTGAGAGGCATCAAAAAGAGGGGTGGACAGGAAGAACGAGCCAGCTCACGCCAAAGGATGCGATCCCGAACGACATTGAGCTTATCCAGTTTAAGAGAGACGAGACTCGCTCGTCCTTTTCCGGGGAGAACAGCCAGTGAAAGCGATCCGTAGCCTTGCGTTGCTTTCCGTAGAAAGCGCGTTGCACGCTCTTCAATGCTTCCCCTCGTGACTCGGCAAATTGGAAATCCGTTAACCGCTGCATCGCCGCGCGACCCGGTTCGCTCTCTGTGGATGGTGTTGTGCCCGAATACGCGTACGAAAGCGTCTTTGACATCGGGATCGTTGAGAGTCCAAGCTTGTTCTGCGGTAGAGCCTTCACGGTAAAGTTCTCGACAACAGTTGAAGGGACAACAGACGGGGCGGAAGAAGGAAGCATAGACGCGCGTAGCGCACTGGGGGAGAAATGGACTCTGCGACCCCAGGCATCCATATCTTGTTGCTCTTCTTCGTCTCGCAAACCACTCCATTCGTCACCAACTCCCCACACATCATGTGCGTCTTCCTGCTCTCGCCCATCATTCCTGCTCTGCGGCCGTACTCTCATTTCTTGCGGTTGTAATTTGTTCTTTCTGTTCCTCTTGCTTTCGTGCAGTTCATGGGGTTGATGGGGTCCAGGCTGCCAGTCTTGGTGTCGACTTCCATGCTGAGAGGACTGATGCAGCTGCCAGTTATTCGCGGCAGCGGGAGGGAAGGATGCTCCGGCGTTCGCAGGCATCGGATAAGGTTGTTGATTCTGTTGCGAATTATTGAGCAGCGCATTCAAAATCTGGGACCTTTGCCGCTGGGACAAAACTGGCTTGCTCCCGGTGGAGCTCGGGGAGGGTGGAATGGCGGGATCAAAAGTTACCTTGGGTAGTCTTCGCGCCTCCTCGCCCCAGCTTTGCCATCCGCCAGTCGGTGCACGCGACACTGCTTGGGAGTGAGGGGAATGTGCAGCAACAGCATGGTTCCATGCCGCGGAATGAGATTGCCGCCCTCGTTGACCCCAACCACTATTGACATCATCCCACTCATTGTTTGCTGCCCATGCATCGTCCTCATCTGCTCGGTCTCCCAACTCATCGTCTTCCCCTCTTGCATCGCTCTCAGGGGTCCAAGTGTCTTGGAGCCGATGGGGTTTTGCTTGAACCCAGGCAGTTACTGAACTATTGTGAGCGCCTGTGTTGGCACCGATCTGATGGTTCGACGTTAGAAGGTGCTGTTGAGGATGGTACGATTTTGCGTTATCTTTGCCTCCACCAAACTTCTTCTGTGGAGGTGGAGCGGGTGACCGGGGCATAGGTGCTTGAGTGACACCTGTTTCCCACCCTTTATCACCCAAGTCTCCGTCATTCCCCCAGCCTTCGCCTGAAGGACCGACATCTTGCCATGTCTCCTCTGTACCTTCCGCAGGAGCATCTGAAACAAAATGATATCACTCGTCAGCACATGTCGGACAATGTCAGTCTTGCGCAACAATGAAAGATAATCACCCAAGAGGCCGCCGAATTCTTCTTGTTCCTCGATTGCGCTCATAACTGCGGACGGATACTGGATATGATGCGCAGAAGGCGGCGACAAAACTGTAGGGAGTGGAGGGGGTGGAGAGGGTGGAGGTGGAGGTGCGACGGTGACAGAGACCGCCGGTGGAGGTACTTTCTGCTTTCCCTTCTTTGTAATGTCCTTCTTGCCCATGCTTTGTGTGCGATATGGAATTGACAATGACGCACGCAAGATGCGAAGCCAATTAAAACCTCGTGGTGTCCGTGCTTTCGATCAGGGGAACGTGGACCGTGATCAGCATCCAAAGTTAGTGGGCGTATGCCAGCGCTGCGACGCCCAGCAGCGTGTTAGATAGCAGGTGCACACGAGGAAGGCGTAGAGAACGGCGGTCTGCGCAGCTCAGGGGGGGATGCGGAAGAAAGGAGCTCCACGAATCACGAACATGAGTCTATCGAACTTATAACCCCATCCTAGGGTTCCATTTATATCCTCTTGACCACCTCCCCCACAACGTCGCTGGTCCTACTCGTTCCACCGAGATCGGGCGTCAAATATCTACCTTGCCTGATCACATCGTCCACCGCATTCTCAATGCGAACGGCACCCTCTCCATACCCAAGCTGACGGAGCATGAGCGCGGCAGAACGGATGGCAGCCAATGGGTTAGCAACATTTTGGCCAGCAATGTCTGGGGCAGATCCGTGGACGCTGCAATATCTGTTGAGATCCTCCTAACATCCATCACACTCACAACTCACGGTTCGCCCATAACGAAACTATCTCCCGCGTTGATCGAAGGCACTAGGCCAAGGGAACCAACCAGTGCGGCTGCCGCGTCCCTGCAACGCAGAATAAAGGGAAAAGAAACTCCCGTGGCAAGCAACTCACGAAATAATATCACCGTAAAGATTGGGCGCAACCATCACATCATAAATGCTGACCCATATCACTCTTCCAAGCTTGGAGGAACGAGCTTGAAAGTACTCACTGTGGTTCCCGGAATAGTCTGCCAATAATCAATGATAATCAGGTGAAACGGGGCTGGAACAAACCTATATACGGCACTGTCGACCAGCTGTTCCGCAATCGTGATACTATCGTATTTCCCGTTCATGTCAGGTAACGCGGGAACACCCCGGACAGTTTCACGGAAAAGGCCATCTGTGACAGAGAGCACATTGGATTTGTGAATGATAGTGACATGCTAAGAACCATTCAGTCAGACAGATCAAACGATAGGCTGCACGTACCTTGCGGGGTCGATCCAGGGCAATTTCGAAGGCCATTCGCCCGATACGTCGTGAAGCACGCTCCGTGATAAGGCGCGTTGCTCGGGCTTCCGTTCCCTTCTCCCCGACGGTCTGTGTTTCCTCTTTGATATACTGGACCTCTCCTTTTAACTGTAAACGTCTTCACTACGATGGCTAAACTCACAAGGCATTCTGTGTTCTCCCGAACGACCACGAGATCAATCGTCGGCTTTTCATGCGGCGTAGGGGCTACCTGCCCCCGTGGTTCATGATTGCTCGGATTCCATAACAAAATATGTACTCACGGAGGACACAGGTCTGATATTGGCGTACAGGTCCAATTTCTTGCGCAGAGCTACGATAGGCGATGAATAGCCGGGAACTTTGCGTGAGGGAGAGCTGCGACACTCGGCATTTGTATGGTTGTACGGAAAGCTTTTGACATGAAGGAATACCTGACCGCTCCGAATAAAGCGCAGTCGCACTCATTTTTCAACACCTCGACTGTCTCATCCGGTAGGGCGGTGCCTGTCTTCTGAAAGCACTCGAAACCAGCTTGAAGGTCGATGAATTCAGTTGTTGGTATTGACGATCCCAAGGCTTTGATTGCAGCTTTTGCACCCTCGGTGGAGGTAAGGAAATAACAGGCACAGTGAGAACTGCAGACACACTGGGAGTACCTCCCGACCAATCCCGTCGGCGGGGATCATGCCGATCTTGAGAGACTTGCTGACAGTCTTAGCCATAGAACGGAAAGGTGTACTCAGTGCCATTGTGCCTTGTCGATATGCTCGGTCGTAGACGTTTGTTGGCGGGTTCGACTGTGGAAAGCGTACAGTCATAAACGCGGTCACGTGATATCTTCTTTATACCACAACGCGCTGCACGCATTAGCCTGAGAGAAGCTTGCCATTGACCATGGCTGAAACCACGACCCTCAGCCAGTGCAACTACCAGAACGTGTTGCTGAACAGCACCAATGTTAATCCGCAAACCCACGCTCATTCGCTGCCAACAGCTCTAGAGGACCTTCCTTCAAAACGGAGACCACCAACCCCACTGGCAGACGATGCACCCTCGAAACGACCGTGCCTAACGCGTCCAAACGGTGAAGCAGGCGGTGGTAACACAGAGAGCTTCATTAAAAGTTCCGCACGTCGCCTTACAATATTCAGCTTGCTGCAAGCATCGTCTCGGCATCCACCATCTAGCTCGCCGCGGATCATATGTATGCATCTCTTCCTGGTTGTATATTGCCCATCTCTCACTCTCGTCTGTAAAAAGTACCTTCACGCCTTATACTGCAGTCCTTTGTGTCCTCTCACAGATCTGACGGGTTCAGATGTTCCTCCCTCTCCGACAACACGTTTGTGACACCGCCTTATGCTTGCGCGTACTCTTATGGTAGGAGGGTTCGTTGTCTGATGGGTAAATCTGCCCATGTCATCGAATAGGTGCCAAGGGCTTTGGGGCTCCTCTCCTTGCCGTAGCCACAGAAGAAGGCTCTGTAACAATCCTCAATACTTCCAAACGTCGCGAATGGGATTTCGGTATGCTTCACTTACAATTTCCCGATGTCTCTGCTCTACTACATCGCATAGAACCTCAGCGAATGACTTTTCAACCCCACGAAAACGGTATATTCGATGTAAAATGGAGTCTGGATGATTCCATGCTCGCAACAGCATCCGGGGACAAGAGTACGCGGATTTGTTCCGTAGAAACGCAAAACTTGTTGCACCTGCTTCAGACTCACATGAGTTCTGTCAAGTGCATCGCATGGGACCCATCTCACTGTGATATCCTCAGTACAGGCAGTCGAGATGGGAAGATATGTGTATGGGACCTACGAATGGCAAACAACCGTGCAGGGTTCAGAGAAGGCGTTCCGGCATTGCAACCAATCATAACTATTGATGATGCGCACGGTAGACGGAAATCGATCGGTGGACGTAGAAAGCTAACTCCACTTCCGCGGAGCGTCACAAGTCTACTATACACCAGCGCGCGACCTTATGCTTTAATCAGCAGTGGATCATTCGACGGGTATGTCAGAGCCATCTATAATGACTCGGTATGTTCATGAAGTTCCTAGTATCCTGAACTTGTGGGACCTTCGTCTCCCGGCACCGGATAACCCCAAAGAACAGATGTCGCCTTGTGCGTCATCGCCAGATGACGCGACAATCATGAACGGATCAAGTCGTCCACGCGGAATTTCGAGCTTATGTGCTGGTTCTGGAGCAACCTCTGGCCTCCTTTTTGCGCTCGGCGCCGATTCTCGGCTGTACACATATTCGTCTCCTTCCCTAATTGCACTGGACGCAAAGACCCATCCGAATCTCAGAACCTCATTCTACGTTCGACTTGCCAGCTCACCTTGTGGGAGATGGCTTGCAAGCGGGTGCTCCGAAAAGAACGGTAGCTCATTCCTATTCGATGTTAGCAATGCCGCACGCCTGTCTGCATCGTCTTACTTGGGGCGATCACCGGCTGGCGCGGTAGAACTTCGCGGACAAACGGGAGAGGTCGGCGCCGTAGATTGGGCACACGAAATGCTAGCAACCTGCGCAGACGATGGCACCGTTCGAGTTTGGAGACCAAACTACGACGTCTACCAAAAGTGTCTGTCGGATCCTGATGTGGAGAGATGGAATTGGAGCTGGACGCTGGACGCATATCCTTGCGGAGTGTGACTCTGGATAACGTTTTTAGTACCAGCTACAGCTTGTAGTTTCTAAATAACCGTGAAATACTTTGGTTGTTCTACAGGAGTTTTTGAGCCCCTGCGTATGAATGATGTCAACCATATCCATCCGATCATTTTGTCATGCATGATAGGTGACAAGCAAGCCCCCTCTAAGGCTCGGGTGCAAATGCGACAGTTCGGCCTCCCCATCCCGCTTGAAGCCCGCACCTCACAATGTTAGATAATGCGTTTGCTGTGCTTGGAGCTGGCACACTTGGCTCGCCTGTGGCTCAGGTCCGTAGTAACCTACGGAAATCAGCTGGTGCTTCACTCTAACATGAAATATTCAGTTACTGGTGGAGAACCAGGCCGCGGTCGTCGTATTTATGCATCCCTCTTCCCGGCATGGCAGGCTTCCTTCGGGCGCTACTCATGTTGCTTTCGATTCCACAGACTCGGCCACGCTCAGTGAACAACTCCGGTTGCACAACTGCGAGGTAGTCATTTCGGCAATCAACCACGATCGTCTGAATGTGTAGGCACGTACCCTTGAGGCCGTGAAGAATGCGGGTGTCAAGTTGTATGTTCCATCTGAATATGGAATCCCGTCGGAAGGGCAGGACGGTACCCTGGGTCATAAGAACAAGTTCCTCGGTACGCGACTTCCTCTAGTAGTAGGTTCAAATCATATGCTTACTGCGTCCTAGATGAAGTCAAGGTAGCTGGAATACCATACTTGCGACTTTACGTGTGTTCATTTTCCTTGTTGTCTGTAAAGTGTCCGCTCAGCCTGCACTAGTCGGGACTCCTCATGGATTTCATTCCATTTTTCTTGGGGATCGACCGAGTTAACGACTTAAACGAACCGATCTTGATCGGAGAAGTCAAAAAAACCCGTATCGTGGACTTCGCTTGCGGACGTGGCAGATACTCATATGCTCCCTGTGGGTGAGGATCGCAATTTTCAAAGCTTTGCAGGTTATTTGGCCTACGTGCTCACGCACCTCCCTCCGCCAGAGTTGAAAGATCGCACCCTCCGCATTGAGGGTCAGCGTGAAAATTACCTCCAAGTCATTGAACACTACCGAGACAAGGTTAAATTTGTACACGCGCCCCGGTTTCTGGACGCTATCGGCAATCCTAGGCTCAGAGAGCACTTGCAAGCGAAGGTAGAAGCGGGAGAGGGCATTGTGACGTACAACGTCAAGACAAACGAAGATGATTTGAGACTCGATAACGACCTCTGGTCTGGTCATCGCTGGCTTACTGTGTGCGAAACTCTCGGTTTGTAGGGCATGATCGGCGGCAGTCGAAGAATGCATTGGAGTTCACCACCCTGTTGAACCGATAAGGGTAAGCATCTTGGGCTTTGAAAATATAACGGGTGATTTGTTGACATGTTTTTCTCATTTTCAAGTTCTAGGCACGTGCATCTAGTCTTTCAGGTTTGTATAGTTGTTGGTACGAAAATCGTTGTCAGGACTGATCAACAGTAGGTCACTGTGACTTGTGGGGTGGATTTCGTCAGAATTGGGGTACCGACTTGCGCGCACGCGACCTAGATCTCAAAGCTAGTGTTCCTACTGGACAGGTTAGCGGAAAAGAATTGGAATTGTTAACCGGTCACTTCACCCACCGCCATCAACACGAAGAGTGACTTAAAGAAAGCACGAAGTTTGTCCTGCCGTGCGCTATGTCGATCGGCCTACCATGCTAATCGTTGGAGGTGAGTACTATTCGGCGACAAGCACTTAGAGCACTCTACGCTTTACGTTCGGCCTAGAACCAGACTCAAATTACAAAGCAATTAATATACGTGCTGAGCTACACAGTGGGTATACCAATATCCGCTTGAGATCAACTGCGCGGCAATGTGGAGATGGCGGGGATCTGGGGAAACGAATCTATTTCTTCTGGATCGCGTTAACCAACCTGAAGTAATTCATAAGTACAGTGGAGTTGAGGACAACAGAACTCACCAATCAAGGCCTTCTTCTAAACCTTCACCCTTCGTTGCACAACTGCCACGCACACTCCACTGTCTCGAGGTCTCCGCGCCCGCAAGTCCTAATTGTTCGCTGATTTCTTCCGGCTTCAGCGCACCATCTACGTCTTGCTTGTTGCAGAATACGAGGAGGGGCACATCATTCAGTTCGTCCTCGGAGAGCATGGTCAACAGCTCGCTTCGTGAGGTTCCGAGACGAGAATGGTCGGATGAATCTATAACGTAGACGATTGCAGACGTGTTGGGGAAGTAACATCTCCAATACGGTCTACGCGAGGTTAAATCGGGTGTTATACACAGATACAGAGCGTGTCCTTACCGGATACTCGACTGTCCTCCGAGATCCCAAACTTGAAACTTGATATTCTTGTACTAATGCAAGTCAGAACGAGCGCCGAAAGATCGAAGGTTTGACGCACCTCCACAGTTTCGACATTAAACCCAATTGCTTCGGGTCCGGATGCATCAGCTGGCCTCACCGGTGAAACTATCAGCACTCACTAGGTATCGTCGAAACCACTTCACCAATCTGGTTCGGGAACGTAAGAAAAAGTAGTTCAGAACGCCAATAACTCGAACCTGCAAACGGTAGAGTATGGTGGTCTACGCGAACATGTGAGACATAGGAGGTTGCCGATCGATACCAGCTCATTCAGCGTACCTTGCCCGCCGAATCGAGACCAAGCATTAATATACGGACATCCTGGTCCTTGCTCCACCGTATCAATGATGCAAATGAGTTGATCAACGAAGAGAAGGTGAGACCCATGGAGAAGAGTGGAATTGGATGATGGAGCACTTGGCGTGAGAGAGACAAAATTTGGCGAGTGTTGACAAGCCACCGCCTCCTGGCACATCATTTACTTGCCAATTGCATGTAGGTCTCGTCTTCTCCGGTGAGTGTGGTGGTTGCTGCCTGTCTTTACTACTCATTCTGCATATACACGCGTCGTGACAACTATAGCTAATGTCTGAGGAAAGTATCAAGAGATCTGCTAAAGCAACTCGAAAGTTCAAGCGAGAGGGAAAAGGATTCAAGACAAAGAAACGCAGAAAGTCTGGAACAGCAGAAAACATTAGTGACCTTGGCGAGGATCTTCCGGAACGCTTATCTCCTTCTGTCGCAAAAGTCGAGTCGACAAGAGTCTCCACAATAACACGGACAGTTGGGGATCGAACGTCTAGCTCACTCCCCGACACGCTTAGCGAGGTGAAGGTGTCAAAGAAACGGAAGAGGACCGACCATGATGCGTTACTTGATAGGTCTATTAAACTTGAGACAGGCGTTACTGAGCGCGAATCCCAACAAACCGAAGAACGCGGAGAGTTGCTAGAGGAACATAGGGTAGTAAGTCATATAGACAATACGGAGGATTCTAAACCCAAAGCGTCGACAGCCTTACCCGGATCCCGCCATCGACGAATCACTCTCAGAGCAGTCTCGGAGAGGTAGGCGTTAACTGTGCCTGGGGTGCATCACTAATCTTGCACCAGCCTTGTCGTTTGCATATGAGCGGTGTCGAGGGACCGAAGATTGGAAGTTCAACAAAGCCAGACAAAATTGGCTGCTACGCAACATCTGGTCAGAGCAGGCTGTAAGTCAAACGCTCTTGGCATCGTTTATTGTCACGTTCAGAGCCATACAGGTACCCGATAGTTATATCCCGCTTGTGATCGGATACCTAACTGGCATCAGGGGTGGCGCGCGAGAGGCTAGTACGCGCGAATCATCCTTGATTACTCTGATTTTAATTGCAGAAATTGATTGACGAGTGCATTTCAAAAACTTCAACCTCCAAAGGGGCACTGACGCAAGGGGCTCAGCCATCTGACGACACTAATAAGGTCAACCAGTCGCGAGCCCTATCCATCCTCCATGCAATTCGTAAGGGCAGCGAAAGCTAGCATTTCACTGATTTCATGATCCAAATACTTGGTATTATGTATACATGGAGAAAAGTGATTAACAGTCAAGCGGAAACAGTAACCTGGATAGGTGCTGCTGATATTTCAATCGGGCCGCCAACAGTTGCACGAACCCGAGAATGTTTCGCAAACGAACCCGCTGCCAGTTTGACCGCTCTCGTGAACAATTCATCTTCCGCCTTGCGCGCACTGTCAACTGGTCCCAATAAAGCTTCAAAGTCCTTACGGACAATACCCACGGCCGCAACATCAACCACGGCTGGCTGACCATTCCGCAAGGTTTGTGGAGCACCCGCAGTATTGACCTGGCTTTCTGTCCAAATAGGTTTCACATCATCCTTGCCAATGCCAACATTAGCGCATCCACCGATCTTCGCCCAGTCACTTGTGCGGTTGATGTTCAGCTCCGTAAAAACAGCGTCGACGGCGCGAATAAGACCATCGATTTGCTCGGTGGTATGGCGGGGCGTGACAGTGATCCTTAAACGCTCCTCGCCAACAGCGACGGTGGGATAGTTGATAGCCTGAACGTAGATGCTATGTTCATGCAATAGTTTGTCGCTTGCCAGCTTAGCAAGTCCCGCATCTCCCACGAGAACTGGTATGATGTGCGATGGTCCAGGAATCACAGGTATATCCAAATCGGCGAAACGCTCTTTGACTTTGCGAACATTGACTTGTTTCAATGCGCGATCGCCAATATGATGTTTCTGATACACGACCGACGCGCGAGAGCCGGCGACGCTGGCTGGCGGAAGCGAGGTAGTGAAAATGAATCCTGGAGCGTAGGAACGGATCATGTCGATGAAATTGCGTGAGCCGACGACGTATCCTCCAACAGAGCCATAAGCTTTGCCCAAAGTACCTACGAGGATATCAGAAGGCCTGAAGTGCAAACCTTAATATTCCGCTTACCAGTAATGATATCAACACGGTCCATGACGCTACCCTTAATGGCGTCCGGGTTTTGGCCTGCCCTTTGGTGCGCTTCGAAATCGAGATGTTCGGCGACCCCCGCGCCACGAGGACCGTACAACCCGACGGCATGAACTTCATCCAAGAATGTCAAAGCGCCATATTTCCTCGCCAAATCACAGATTTCGCTGATAGGTCCGATGCTGCCGCACATAGAATAGACGCTTTCAAACGCAATGAGTTTCGGAGTTTCAGGAGGCCACATCCTGAGCTTGTTCTCTAGGTCCTCCAAGTCATTGTGCTTGAAAATAACCTTCTTCGCGCCCGAGTGACGGATACCTTGAATCATGGAGGCGTGATTAGACGCATCAGAGAAGTATACCAAGCCCGGGAGTTTCGATCCGAGGGTGGAAAGGGTAGCATCATTTGCCACATAGCACGAGGAAAAGACAAGAGCTGCGGGCTTCCTGTGCAACGAAGCCAACTCTTTTTCTAAAGCAAGGTGCATGGCACTGTTCCCGGCAATGTTTCGCGTTCCTCCAGCACCTGCGCCATACTTGTCCAGAGTTCGGCTACTCATAAAAGATGATGAGAACAGAGTTGGGGAAGGTGATTTTTACGTACTGCATGGTTTCGAGGACAACTGGGTTGTTTCCCATGCCGAGATAGTCGTTGGCGCACCAAACTTCGACCTCATCATTGATATTGCCAGTATGGGCGAGTGGAAATTTATTCGCAAGTCTATTGATGTTATTGAAGTAACGGTAAGATTGATCCTTGTGTTTCTTCTCGAGCTCTGCTGCAAAAAGCTGATCGTAGTTGAAGGTGCGCTCGTCTGGATTTTGCGCGCCAACGACTGGTACTGGAGCGGCAGCTATATGAAATGGATAGCCACCTGCCAGGATATCAGGGGCAGTCGGAGTGGCTTTCCTGGTTGAGGCGGTGTTTGCCTTGGCGGCGGCGGCGAGGTCTTCAGCCAAGCGGGCAGCTGCTCGAGCCGCCGAAGCATGGGGACATCTGGCGATGTCGGCATCGGTGATGGCGGAGCTAGGGAATACGCCCTTGCTATGATGAATTTTCTGTACGTCTGCCTGGGCGGCAACACTGGCATATCCGGCAGCCATCTGCGTGGAACGCATCTGCAAAGCGGGACCCATGATGGGGCATTTCGTGGCTATCTCGGTAAGCTGGGAAAGGGCAGGGAAGCGGGAGGATGTAAGAATGGAGAACGAGCGGAGAGTCTGGGTCTGGGTCCTGCCGAGGAAGGGACACGATTTCTGGAAACGGGAGAGGGTCAGAAGCTTGTCCATGGCGGCAAACGCGATAGCAGCTATCTGATTGCGGTATTTGAGTCCAAGTTTCTCTGTGTAAAACCAAAGACTTACAGAACGCTTTTTCACCGATGGAAGGGTGGTGAGGGGGAAAAGGAATCGATGAGCAAGTTGGTCGGGGAGGCTTATAACCGGGGCTGAATTAGAGGGAATCTAATTGGTGGGCGGTCGAGATCACGTGCGTGGGTGGGTGACGAGATCTCACTCTCCCCTGACCCATACACACCTTCACTCCGCAGACACCCACGGGCGTGGAACACGCTAGGGCTGAGTCGCACGGTCGTCATCTTAGCAGCCGAGTTGTGGTAAGGCAGGGCAGGCCCTAAAGGCCGTGCTGGCATCACCGCCCTCGGTGACTGATTGTTGCGATTTCTCGTTCCTTAGTGAGACAGCTGGGAATAGATTGCTGTATTTACATAGCCGACGCAAATTCCATCATTTAGTCATCTTGTACATGTACAGCGGGGCGTCGTGTCTCTCATAGCCCAAAGCAGTCCTCCCCGTCCTTCCATCTACCGACCACACCCTCGCTTTCAGTCTCAACCTCTTCATCTTCATCGTGTTCTCATTCAGGACAACTCCATGGCCGACTCGAGCTCATCCTTACACCTCCCTATCCCCCCTGCACCCAGTATACCTGTGACTTTTTCCGCAAGCCTAAGAAGCTGGTTTGTTTCGTTTCATCTTCATGATCCGTTAGATCTAACCTGGAAATGTTACCTAGGTGGAGCGCCAGTGAGAAACGAGGTGCCACAGCGGAGGAGCGCCTTCTGAGGTACTGAGAACGTGTTCGGCATACTTCCTTGAATTCAACCCAGTCTACTTTTTGTCGTCCAGGCGGCTACATTTCTTCTTACCAGAAAGGGTGTCTACCTCACCAGTTAATGGTAGCCCGGTCATTGCCCGCAGCGAAAGAATAGAGCTCATGTCCCCGAAGCGTTATCTCAATTCACTCTCCATAATGGCCGCGAATCCATCCCCGACAGCCCCTCCGCCTGCTGTTGTCCTGCACGGTTATGGTGCGGGTCTTGGATTTTTCTTTCGGAACTTCCCTGCGCTGGCTGCGTGGGCCGGCGCCCGCGGCACAAATGTCTATGCCTTGGACTGGCTTGGTATGGGTCGTTCTGCCCGTGTTCCGTTTCGAATCAGAGCCAAACGAGACGATATCCCTGGTCGTGTACGAGAAGCCGAGTCCTTCTTCATCGACTCCCTTGAGGAGTGGCGCTCCAAGATGGGCCTAGAAAAAATGACCCTCATTGGGCATTCTCTGGGTGCATATCTCACTGCCGCATATGCGCTCCGCTACCCTATGCGAGTCCATAAACTCATTTTGCTCTCACCCGCTGGTGTGCCACATAATCCTGATAAGTTAACGATGCCGTCAAGGGAGTTGACCGGTCCCAGTGACTCCGGCACCTCGACCAGTACCCCAGCAGAACCTGCTTCTGCTTCGGAGACTCGGCGTATCCGTAACCAGCAACGAACCATCAGGAAGGAAGAAAGCCGATCTCAGAGGCTGTTTACATATCTCTGGGAGGAGGGATGGAGTCCGTTTCAGGTTGTACGTTCAGCACTGTTTTGGGGACCGATGCTAGTTGGCAAGGTTCGTCTGTTCTCTACATTTGACCACAATAAGAGTCCTTTGGCTAATAGATCTGTAAAGTATTCGAGTCGTCGCTTCACTGGTCTGACTGAAGACGAAACCCGCGACATGCACGATTACATTCTCAACATAACCCTTGCTAAAGGTTCAGGAGAGTATTGTATATGTAAGGCTTACCAAGTTCCATGTGTACTGCGAGCTTATGGACTCTAGCTCACATTCTCGCGCCATATGCTTACGCACACATGCCCTTGGTCGACCGGGTATCAGCATTGAAGATACCCATTACTTTTGTTTGTCAGCATACTAATTCTCATCTGGGTCGGAGATTGGAACTCACTGATTTTCAGATGGCGAACACGACTGGATGGATCCTGTAGGTGGCCTTCAGGCTATACACAATCTCCGCCGAGCAGGTAACGAGAATGGGCGTATGTTTGTTATACCTAATGCTGGGCATCATTGTAAGGATACCATGCAACATACCATTCCGGGTCTAACTACATGCATGTTGTCACATCAGTATACCTTGACAACCCAACTGCGACGAACGATTTACTCGTCGAGGAGCTGGATCTTGCTGATGAACGACAACGACACCCTTGAGGGTACATTTGAACATTGCGGCATAGAATACACTGGACTCATTAGATTAATAAGCTCCCATCTCTGATGTTAGATTTGTGTGCAAGTCACCATGTAGTGTTGTTTGGTTCAAGTTCTATCTAATTACATATATCCCACTTCATGAAATGTCGTGTAAGTCCTATGGCATTATGCATCGGACACAGTTGAAGCAGAAGCATCTTCTGTCTGGCACACGGTCGTGTCTCCCTGAAGTCGACAAACATCAAACCCCTGAAAAGACGGATGGGGTGTTGAGACCGGCAACAGGAAGACTGATCACTTATTCATCCCTACAGGACGGTATCATGATCTCACCACCTGGCCTGTGAAGCGGAATCCGCAATGATTCAGTTGACAAGTGCACAGGTGACTACACACCGGAGCGCTAGATACGTACTTTTGTGGAATCAACTAGGATCTGGGAGCAGACACTGATTATACCGGTTGCTAAGCATCAAAATGTTTATGTACTATCTGCAGCCTAAGGGCACTTGTCGTTATCTACCTGGCTTTCATTAGTGCCCGAGATTAGACACTACTGGATAGCCCCATTATAGGGATAATCAAAAAATCGCACGCTGTGTTGCCCAAGCCCCCACAGACTTTTCTGTCGTAACCTGACTGGGAGTTTCCGCAACTTTGCACAGCAACCCGGTGCAAGAGGACGCCAACGTTACCGAAAAGTTTTGCTTGGCGGTCGCCACCACTGAGTACTGTGGTAAATGGATTGCAACGATCACGAGGAGTAGCAAGACCGATTCCTAGCGCCATAGACTTGTATACCAGGAATAAGTGGATGAGTATGGAGGAATTCGGTCACAGATATCCTATCTACCCCCTGGCGTACCCAAAAGGCGTTCTGGATAACGAGCTTTGATCCTGGCAGCCAGGTCATCCTCATATATCCGATCTGGCCCAAGCTGGTTCCCCAGAGTAAGCCACCTTTAAAAGGTCAACATAAGAAACATTCAGGGCAGTCGCATAAATGCTTACCCAGGTCTGGTGTTATGCTTCCTTCCGAAAATTTCAACCTTGCGTCCTCCGGGGCACATCCGCTCAATGAGACCATATACTTCATCTGGTTTGCGACTTGTCTCCCGTACCTCACTCACAATCACGTCTGTATCAATACCCCGATTGACCCAGCTGGGAAACTTTAAGTTACCGGCTTCGTCAACATGGGTTTTGACACCAACAAGCATGTGCTCCTTGGTGTGATTCAGCCAATGGCCGGTCCGACCTGTGCGAATAACGCGTTGTAACTGCATTGCTCAGTCTGGATATGACATTATACTCAGAGAAATCACCTGATTAGTTTTCACCCAGACAACTTCGTCTATACGTGTGTAACCCCAGACCCGAAGGCATTCACGGCCAACTTCCATGGCACGCCCGGTGACCCATAAAAACAAGAGACCTTCGTCTTGGAGAGCAGGAATGGGCATAGCCCGCATCTCATCGTCGGTCATTGTTCCATAGGGTAACTTGGTCAGATCCATGCGTCACCGTGTTGTTCCAATTAATATTGTGTTGATGACTCACGCTCATGTGGATATCCCATGGGGGGTCCGCCATGATGACGTGGAATTTTCCGAGTACGGAGCAATCGAATCGTCGAAGGTCGCAGTTGATCCACTGCGGAGGTAACTATGCGGATGCATGGTGACGAAAAGCATACAGTCTCGTGAAAAGTATGGGCGTACTGTTTGCATAGCTTTACCATCGGGTCCCATTCCAATCTCCAGCTTGAAAGGATTGCGCATTCTCTGCGTCTCCTTCCATCCCGTATCACTACTCATGGTCTGGGAATCTTTTTCGTCCCAATCGACTTCGAAATGTAAGTACCGGCAGGGTGCCTTTTCTTTCCCCCTACCACCCGCCCCCAGACCCGAAGGCAGAGAGACTCGTGTGGCATTACCAGAAGGGAATGGTGGAATCGACGGTGATTGCGCATACGTGGGTTCGGAGTAGCAAGTGTTGAGATAGGAGCAGTGGCCAAGGGAAGGATCGGTGTGTGGTCGAATAAGCGGCTTGAAGTGTACACGATCACAGATAGGGGAGGTAGACTGAGAGGAAACAGCTCCTGAGCTTTCCTGACGAGCCTTTGCACAGTCCTCTTTCGTGATGTAGGAGCAAACGGGACTGAAGCTTCCATGGGGTGCGCAGAACTGTTGGTAAATGTCTTTTTTATAGCCCCGCATCACCAACATTCGACCACATACCCGTTCTGCCATAAGTCGTCCCTTGGCAGTAGCCTTTTGGAGAATAGCATAGACTTCCCTCAGCTCCCTGCCCAAGTTTGCAAGAGGGCTCGGGGTTGCAGAAGGAGGGGGTGAATGGGTGACACTCCTGGAAGAATGTTCATCTGGATCGTCCCCGGCTGCAGAGTCAGCTTCCTCATCGACAGGCGGCCGCTTTCGTTTGCGGGGGTTCACGATGTCTGCCATCGCACTCCCAAGGTGAATATCGATGATAATTAGGACACCACCCTCGCGAGACAATGACACATTCCCATGTTCCCAGCGGCTGGAAATATTCTCCAATACGAGCTCAAGACGGTGCAGATCTGTCAAACGTAGGAGATGTGACGAGCGGGTTGTGGTTTCAGAGGCAATCAAGGAGAGAAGGAGGTCCATAGAGCTGATTGGGGTCGATATCTTTCCGGAAATGAATACATCGCGGACAGCTAAACTCACTGATGCAGTGAATGAGTCGTCGGCCATGAGCTTGGAGAGCAGAGAACAAGTTGTCGTCGTTGGCTAAGGCAGACGCTGCTTCACACAAATAAGGCAATTTAGCTCACCCAGTGCCCCCAGGCAAATACAAAAGTTGGTTGCCATCCATGCGATCTTGATATACATAATTGGCGACAGAGGGTAGCACAAACAGACAACGCCCTCGCCTTTTACTAGGGCGTTCCGTGGGCTGCCCTCGCTTAAATGTCGCATTGCCAATTTTTCAATTCTCAGCTTGCCCTGAGGCAGCCAACTCCATAGTTGGATTTACTATCCTTTTATTTTTTCCATGTGCATTCAACAAGAGTTTTGTCTGCACAACACTACAGTAAGTACCTGCCTGTGCTGTAATCATGTCATGAATGGCTTTCGTTTTCTGGCAGCCACTGAACTCTATTCACGACACACAAGTCCTTTGGCCATGCCAGAGTCGACTGCATTTGCGGGGCCGTGGTCTTCCCTTCCGACCTCGCTCACTCCATGGATGTGAGTGTCGTGCACTTTTAATCTCTTATCTTACATCTCCTTTAGTTTCGATGTAATACAGTCTATGGGCTACTCCCAGATGACTCCAGTACAAGCAGCCACCATACCCCTTTTCATGCAGCATAAGGACGTTGTCGTGGAGGCTGTCACAGGTTCGGGGAAGACCTTGGCATTTGTCGTCCCCGTACTGGAGCGGCTAGTGCGGCGAGGCTCTGCATTCAGGCCGAACGAGATTGGTGCGCTGGTTATAAGTCCAACGAGGTGATGAATCTCATTTTTTGTAGGCTACAATCTGACATGCTTCGTCTAGAGAACTAGCGACTCAGATACATTCAGTATTTTCTTCATTCCTCTCCATACAGTCGTGTCTGCCACGCCCAGACGAACCTACGGACATACCGATACCAATATATCACCCGCCACTCCTCCTTGTCTCCTCCGACGAATCGTCTCCGGCTCAAGATGTCCATCGATTTTTAGACACCGGCGCTGACATTGTAATTGGTACGCCCGGCCGTGTCGAGGAATTCCTAATAGGGAGAGGGAAAACGGTCGTGAGCGTCAAGGAGCTCGAAGTGCTTGTTCTTGACGAGGCCGATAGGTAGGATCCATAAATAGCTTGTTTGACCTGTCCCATTCACAATTACCTCGATTTCGAAGACTTCTTGACTTAGGCTTCCAGAACACGTTGACTCGTATAATAGCCCATTTGCCGAAGCAAAGACGGACAGGACTTTTCAGTGCAACTATGACCGACGCCGATGCCCTGTCGGAACTCTTACGAGTGGGATTGCGTAATCCCGCTCGCGTGGTCGTCAACGTTCAATGCAAAAAATATATGAAGCGGATCTCAGACGGCAAGCCTGGACAAGGTAAAGTCGTTGAGGAGAGACGAATACCTGCAGGGTGTGTTGATCATATACTTTCACGTCCTGAAAGTTTCCGATCCTCCGTAGACTTCAAAACCTTTATATCCGTTGTCGGACTTCTGAAAAGCTAGTCCAACTTGTACGAGTCATCGGGCACGAAGTTTCGTCGCAGAAAGCATCCCATTTCATCGTCTACTTCGCCACTTGTGCATGCGTGGACTACTTTTACAGAGTGAGCTTCCATGCGCAGCCACTCATGATCGTGGAGTGTCTGATATGCTGGCTAGATTCTCCCAAAGTTTCTGCTGCCGAATTCGATGCTTTTCTCTTTGCACGGTCACTTGCTTCCAGCTGCCCGGACACGTGCACTTGCGGCCTTCTCGTCGTCTCTCGCACCCTTGAGCTCGCCGTCGATACTCCTTGCAACAGACGTTGCTGCAAGAGGGCTAGATTTGCCACATGTTGATGTCGTCGTCCAGTTTGACCCACCCATTGACCCCAAAGCGTTCTCGCATCGTTGTGGGAGAACAGCCCGTGCAGGGAGGAGCGGACGTGCCTATGTATTTCTCGTTGGCAGGGAAACAGAGTATATCGGTGCGTTGTAGCGTTTGGAAAATCACTGTTGTTGTCATATCTGACCACAAACTTGTAAAGACTTCCTTGCGGTACGCAAGATCCCAGTACGAGAACGCCCCGCTTTCCAGGCTGGCGACATCTTTCTGGGAGAGAGCTCGAGTGAGCCTGAGTCGGGTGATCCGGCTGTCGCATCGTTTTTATCTCGGATACGAGACACCGTTCTGACAGACCGCGCTCTCAACGATAAGGTAACCGGGTGCGATTTTTAGCCATGCGCTTTGTGAAGCTCATCGATATGCCATAGGCAGTAAAAAGCTTCGTGTCTTTTGTGCGGGCGTATTCGAAGCACGTGGCCTCGTACATTTTTCGAGTAAAGGATCTTGATCTTATCGGCGTGGCCAAAAGCTTTGGGCTTCTTCGTCTACCTCGCATGCCGGAGCTCAGGGACGTGGATAAATCGGAGTGGGAGGACGCATCTTTGGACGTGAGCCCTTTGGTTTTCTGTCCGATAGCGTTTGTGCGATGTTGACCCATGGCGTAGTGGGACGCCTACGCTTATGTCGACAAGGCACAAGAGGCTAAACGTCGAGCGGCTCAGTCCTCACCACAAACCCATAAAGAGACGACCGAGATCTGCGCCACAAAGCGCAAGCGAAATGCACCGTGGAGCCAGCAAGCGGCAAATAAAGAACAAAAGGAAAAACGGAAGCTGAAAAGGGATAGAAAGCGTCAGTGGCTCAAGTCTCAAACGACCGCTAGCCATGGAGCGATGACACCTGCCAAGTCACAATCGGTCAACGATTGCCGGGACGACGAGGATGATTGGGATGAACTTGCCAAGGAAGAGCGGCTGGCTAAGAAAGTACGGAAAGGAACAACCACGCAACAAGTGTTTGATACAGAGTTTGGGGACTTGTAGGGGCTTTGTTGTGTTACCTCCTGTCCTGAGATACAGAAAAATATGTATTGGCCAACTAAACATGATACACGAACAGCCCAACCTACTACTGATTCGACAGACGCTCGCGCCGGCCGTGTATATGGTCGCTAACGTGCGAACAAATCAACTACATCTAGCTGAGCGCATAAAGTTATGCCAATAAATAATATGCATGAAATGATGCATGACATGCTAAGTATGTAGTGCAGTATCTCTATCAAAGATATAGAAATCCAAAAGAAATCACTATTAGTTTATGAACGAGACTCGGATGGGCCTGGTCCACTGTGAAACCATACAATATCATCTGTGTTGCAAGTCATAACCATCAGTGGGAATTCAGAAATAGAAACACGGTGTTCATCCACCACAGTTTAGTAGATAGGGTTAGCTGTTCTCTGCGGATTTGAGTGGTATGCTATCTCGACAACACGGAGTCGGAAATATAGGACAGCGCCTTACCGCTGGAGACGAAGCAATGGACGCATCTATCGAGCTCCGATGAGCACTTTAAGGGAATAAAAAAAATAACATTGACGACACACCATTTCAACAAAGATGGGTAACAGTGTTGGAATATGTTTCAATTCGGGAGGTTGTGTCGTGGCTGCCGCTTCCTTCCCCAGCTTGTGAGGGTGTCTCTCGGGAGATGACTGAGAACTACCACTGGGGCCACGTTCTGCAGAAGCCAGATGTCCTACCGAACGCCTCTGGGTATGCTTCGCGGAGGAGGGTCTGGGAGGACGCAACGGGAGTGGCTTATCGAGGTAGACGGGCAGTGGTGGAACAAGGGGGGCGTCTACCATGGAAGTGGGTTTGCCTCGTAGTTGCATCGACTTGGAGCTGTGGAGGGAGAGTGACCTGGGCCTCGGAGCCAGCTGGTGTGACGACGGCAACGTTTGCGATCGCAACGGCCCCAAAGTCTCCGCAAGGGTTGTTTGAGCCACCACTTGACTTGTCTCATCCGTGAAGAGAGGCGACCCTATCGTCGAGGAGTGAACCGAAAGAGTCTGCGGATTTATGTCTTCTTCAATCTCATCGTTACCTGTTTCATACTCATTGGTATTATCGCCACTCCGACTATCCTCGTCTTCATCATCATCTTCATCATCTTCATCATCATCATCATCATCATCATCATCATCATCATCATAGTCGTCGCTATCCTCCTCTTCGCTCTCTTCTGCCGCAAGTTCATCCGCATTCGCTCTTACCAAGTCATCAAAGGCAAACTCTCTGGCGACTCCGTTTATCAAAACTTGCGTTGCCTCGTCTTCTGCATCCGGGTCCGATTCCGCGCCTTGCTTGGCACGTTTAAACCTGCTCCTGAGCTTTTCTTCATGGGCGATCTTGTTCAGGTAATGCCAGTGCATCACCTTGTCGACTTCTTGCATGATCTTTGCCCGCTCCTCGCCACCAGCAGGCAGCAACGTCTCGAGTGCAATCTTGTTGCCCTCTACACCATAGTCGGACGCACCGATTCCCTCGCGAATCACGGTAAGAAATCGCTCGATCCATTTCATGAGGCTGTCGAACAGTCCTTGACCTTTGGAGTGAACTTTGTGTACAAAAGAATAGAACGATTGTTCATGCCGATTCACGAGATCAATGAACGCTTGGACGGTAGAAGAGGAGTCAGACTGTGAGACTAGAGAACAACAACTGGAAATAAGTGGAGGAGCGTGACAACATCAAAGCCAACCCACGATCTTCTGTCTGTTCGACCGTGCGGATGAGGTCATTGATAAAGTTTTGCAAATCGCCCAGCGATTCTGCGACGCTAGCCGCTCTATACACTTGAGCGAGTGGCGTGTAAAAAATAGTGATGATGTCCTTGAGCAGCTCCGCCGTGACGCCCTGTCGTATCAATTGAGTGAACGACGAGTAAAACCAAACGCAACAATGCTCGCCTCAAAGATGAGCGCAATCAACTGTTCCCGGTCCCTGAGCCTCCAGTATAACTTGAGAAGGACCCTCAGATCTTCAAACAACCATGCTTCTTCGTCAGTAGGCCCCTCTCCGCTATCGCTTTCGTCTATTTTACCCTTGCCTTGTCGTTTCCTCTCAGCCATCCATACGGTCCACTTCTTCCATGCCCTCTCAACCTGCCCTGCAAGCGACCTGGATAGCATCGGCCCCTCGCCCCCCATTAGAATGGATCTCAAAATGTGGGTGTGCTCAAGCCGAGCATCTACGCGATACGTCTCCTGGATTTCACGAGGAGCATAGACGAACAGGCGGATTTTCTCGCAAAGAACAGGAGAGCCAATCTTGGCAGATACATGTTCAATGTATGTGTTCAAGGATCTAACTTCTTCGGTGAGGGAAGAGGTGAACATGCTGCATAATATTTGGATGAGAACGCGGCGATAACAAGCAGGAAAACATACCGTTGAAGAAGGCTACGACCTCCAAATGGTTGTGCGAGAAAGATGTCAAGAATATTCCGTATCATGGCCACTGGATTGCTTATCTTGAGAGCGGCCCTGAGAAGGAAGTAAGGCATGAGCCCATGCACGCGTTTCAAACTCGAAAATGTCTCGGACGAGTTGTCAGAGGCCACAAACGTCTGGAATATCGTCGACGCCAATCTGTAGCGAGCATGGGGGGAGACAGGTAAGGCTGAGGTGGCGGTAGAAAGGAAAAGGCAACCGACGAAATCCTCGCCCACTCCAGGACGGCCTGATAATTAACTGGCAACTGCCTGACATCTGGGGTGACCTTGATGATTGCAAACACATGGGTAAGACCGTCTGACCGGCGACACATTAGCCTGAAAGAGGATGACTGGCAAGGGAGACATCACCTCTCCCGACGATCTCGCCCTTGACGGTCCTGACCGCTTCTCTGAGTTGATCGACTCTGGCACTGATCTCGCGTGCAAATTCCTTCCTGCCTTGCTCCCTGACACGGTCAGCCTCTTCCCTGCGTTGGGCGTCCTCCTCTTCCTGTGGGGAAAGGCTGGTGGGTCCACTGAAGAGGAATGAACGGAGGACCGGCGAAGAGGAAAAGGGAGCGGTTGCGAGCAGGGTATGGAGGTAAGCACGGAGTGTGAGGCGGTTCTTCTCTCTTGCGAGACGGGATGGCGATCGTCTTCCATACGGCTGGGCGGGATAGTAGCTGCCAGGGAAGGACGGATCCTGGGCTAGAGCGTCTATCGAAGGGTTTTCGGAGTTGAACGTGGGGTCTGTTGGTATGAGTGTGGTGGGGGATACGGGGGCGTCGACCGCTGTGCGGTCCTTGGGGGGTGGGGAAGGGACGATGGAGTCGGGATGGGCTTTGCGGAGCTGGAACGTATGAGAGTATGTGTAGGAGGGGAAATGAGAGACAGACCTCGCTTTCAAGCGTCTTGAAATCGCCGTAGCGGCGTGACACGCAGACGTGTCTATCGTGAGAGAGGGTCGTGCGGATGAGGAACTCCTGGGGGAAGGGTTCAGATGAGACGAAGGACGAGAGGATGAAGGGTGGATACCTCGTGCACACGAGACCTGACGCGGCCTTTCTCTGTTACCGCACGGACAGAGACGATGTTTACGTGGAAGAGGTTGTTGCGGGGAGCGTGCTTTGCGAGACGCTTGTTTACGGCACGCTCGAGGGACTGGAGATCGGCCTGGGAGAGCCTGATGACGTCCTCTGGTTCGTCGAGCTTGATGGCGGATATGATGAACATGGCGAGATTGCGCTCAACCTTGGTGATAAGTTTGCGGGGAGGGGGATCTCGTAGATCGGCGTCGTCGAGGAGGGAGGCGGAGAGATTGCGTGCAAAGAGGCTGTCAACGAACGGCTGGAGCTTGTCCGAGTAAAAGTCGTTTGGGGCCGCGGCCATGAAGGGGAAGGAGAGGACAAAGTGGCGGAAGATGTACTTGAGAAGGGGGAGATCGAGGCCGGGGGAGGGGGGTTGCGGGGGAGCGAAAGGGGGACCGAGATAGGCGAGCGTGGAGGGGTTGGGTGCGGTGGTGATGTCGTCGATTTCCCTGCGGAGTTGGAGGGTGACGAGGGACTTTTTGAGGTAGTGGGCGCGGAGGGGGGTGAGGTCCGCAGGCGGGGACGCGGGGAGGGGGCGGGACGGGCGGGGTGGCCTGGCGGGCATGGGAGGAGGAGGGGGAGGTGGAGGATGTGGATTACGTCATAAACTACTGGCTATTGGGAGTGTACACTTTCTGTCCCTTGTAAGTCCTCCTATTGGGCTCGTCGAGGAGCTTCTTGAGCTTCCCGGCGACCTCCTTGACGCCCTGGCGACACTCCTCCATCCCGCGCCACGTCGCTGCAACGCTCCAACACTCGGAGCAGGCCTTGCTGGCCTCGTTGAAGGAGTCGAGCTCAAGCTCACCCCGGTGGTGGAGGGCGACGACGAGGTCGACGAGTCTGTTGAAGCCTGTCTGCCATGTTGCGATCCCGCCCTCGGGGTTGGTGGAGGCGTCGGTGACGAGGTACGACGAGGCGAGACCAATGGCGCGTCGGAGGACGGCCTGGTCGATTGCGCCTGCAGCGCGGGTCATCTTGGCGAGGACGTCGAGGACGAACTGGGCATAGTCTGTCGGGTAGTTTTGGCCCTGTAGCGGGTGTGAGTGTCCAGGCAGGACGGAGCGAGAGAGACATTCCTGCATGTGTATCTGGAGGGGGGGAAACATGGCGGCGTGGATGAGAAATGCAGACGGGTCCATGGCGGATGGGGTGAGGAAGGGGACTCACCTTTGGCTTTGGTTTTGATCGTGGTCGTCGTCGGCCAACCCGCTTCTCCTCGATCCAGTCCCACAGTACGCATGGCCTCCCTTCTCGCCCTCTTCTCGCCTCCTCCCCCTCCCCCGCTGCTCGACTACACCGGCACCCAGTTCCGCTGGCGTTTCCTCGTATTCAGACCCGCTCGTGAGTCCCTCCTCCTCCCGCCCCTTCCCTGTACTCACCCCCACACAGTCCTCGTCCCCCAGGCCCTCCTTCTCCTCGCCGTCCTCCTCTATCTTGCCATCGCCCTCTACGGCACCCGCCGCAACCGCCGCACCGCCAACGCCTTCTACAACGCCCTCCTTCCCCTCCTTGCCCGCAATTTTTCCGCTCCCACCACCTCCTCCGGTCTCATCTCGGATGGCTCAGCCGACTTTTTCGTCTTCTCTACAGGCAGGCGGGCCCTCGCCTCCCTCCACACCGTCCTTTCTCTCCTTCCGCGCCAGGATCCCCTCCACCTGTTCTCCCAGTTCCTCTGGCAACTCTATGACCTCCGCTACCATCCCTGTGACCACCTCTCCCTAGACTTCCTCCTCGACTCGCACACCGCAGCTGCAGTCCCTGGCTTTGTGTGGGCCGTCGTCAGCAAGTCAGAGCTCACTACCATCAAGGACTACCGCTGGGATCTCGTCCGTCCCTTCTTCCTTTTCCCCTTTCATTGCCTCACTCTTTTCGCAGACGTTCACGCGCACCACCGAGCATCCTTCTCTTCCCCCCACCTTCTCTCTCATGTCCGAGTTCGCTGACGTCTCCGACGCCCTCTTCAAACTTCATCTCAGCCCCTCCACCACACTCCCCGCCCTCCTCGCAACGCCCCCCTTCCTCGCACACCTCCGCTCCCTCTCCATAACTGACCAACCCCACGAAAGACCCCAATCCGCCACTTCTTACGTCGCAAAAAAACTCTCTTCCAAGCGCGTCCTCCTCGATATCAGCATTCCCAAACACCCGGACGAGATTCTTCCCCTTATCGACGCAATCTTTGGGCTCGTCGATCTATTGGCGGCTGGAAAAGTTGTTTTGCGCCCCGAGACAAGGGCAAAGATCAGAAAGGTGAGAGAAGACGTCGAGAAGGAAATAAAAGAGGAAGAGGTCAGGGAAAGGAAGGAGGAGGTCTGTCCCCTTTTCCCACTCCATTCCCCGCTCTTTTTACCATCGTTCTAGGCCGCCGAAGACAAAAAGGTCGCCAAACGCAAGGCTGAGCAAGATAGGATCGCAAAGCTCAACGCCGCTGAGCAGAAAAAGGTTTGGTGCCCTCCCTTTTACTCTCTTTCTGCCTTCTGACGTCACAATCACCAGCTGCTCGAGCGCGACCACAAACGTGCCATCAGAAAATCTCAGGGCAAGGTCGTCCGCAAGGCATAGTTCTCCTGCTTTATTTCGTGGTAACATAACTTTTGCTGCGTGTCTGTTTCCGCTTTTCAATCATAGAATTGCATGTTTCAAATGTGTGACACAACCTCCCTCTAAGTCCATATGTCTCCCCCGGCATTCAACAGCTAATGACGGATCAAGATCCTCTGGCCCCAACACGGCCGTCCCCCCAAATCTCACCTGGCGAGGGTTCTCTCGTAACAGGTACGCTCGGCCCACCCACATCCGCCTCACCTTTTACGATCCCCAGTCTTGCCCCCCAACTCATAAACACCCGCAACAACCACATCGGGCCCATTGCTTCCCTCTCCCCTTCTTCCATACCATCTCCTAACACACCCCTCTTCTCAACGCCGGATTCCCGCTCACTCTCTGTCTCATCCTCTGCCTCTGAGTGTTCCCCGTCTGCTGCGATCACCCTCTCTTCTTCCGCCTCCGATTCCGTTCGTCCCAAGGCATCCATGGATCGTTCTGTGCCATCAAGCCTCCACTGAGACCTCCACCGTCGTCGCCCCTTACCTTTGCCCGTCCTTCGTCCTGCCGCGCTAGGTCCAGGTCCACCAACGCCCAGCACGTTCTCCCTCCCGAACACGACACTCCGCATCTCCCATAACTTCCTCCTCACCTCTCTCGTCGAAGCCCACATATCGTCCACTCTGAGTTGCGCGGCTTCGTATTGGAGGGCCGGTACGGGCGGCGACATGGGAAGCGCATGAAGCGCAGCCACAACAGGCGAGAGGCCGAGTGGAGTAGACGTTTGGAACGCGGAAGGCGGTGAGGGGGGCAAGGTGGGTGAAATCGTAGCAGGAGACGTGGCAGCCTGCGCAGCAGGGTGGTGAGAGGTAAGCGCATCGATCATTGGTTTATGTACTGTGTGTGTATTGCGGAGTGCGGTCGAAGCATGAGCAAGCGTTGTCGTCAGATACTGTCACCACTCGTCAAAGGCTGGCAACAGCAAGTTAAAGGGCAGGGTACGAACCTCGAGACACCTCACGACCCCTTCCAAGTGCGTCTCTCGCCTTCGCATCATGAAAATCTGTCCGCACAGCTCGACGTCTATGCGCATCCAGTCCGCACGCAGCACAGGTACGTGCTGCACGGAAGAAATATCATGAAATGTGTGGCTTTCGGCAGTCAGCAGATTGAATGTCAGCGCTCGACTTGGTTAAACGCGGTCAGGGAAACACACCGTCTAATCCGGCGCTGACCCACTTTCCTTTCCTTCTGAGTGATATCCTCTTTCAGAACTCGCGCCTTCCACCACGCCTCTCCACGGTCTCCCGTGACACGCTCCCATTCGTTCCAGGACGAAACTTTTTTTCTCTTTTCGCCTACTTCGGGATCATGGCTATACCTGCGCGACCCCAGGGAGTCACTTGGCCGCTGCTCATTCTCAGTAGCGAGGTTGGCAGAACTGACATCCGGAGAAGCACCGAGAGCGAAAGGGTTGTGAGTTCGTGAGACAGCTGGAGACCGAATAGTCCACTGGAGATAAATCGATAACCCATGTTCAAGCCGTCAAACAACGCACATGCAGGTGACACTTGCCCACTACTCAAGAGTTCATCCTCCTCCCCGTTATCACTGTGCTTGGGAGCTAAGAACGTTTCGAAGATATGTGCAATTGGATAGACTCACTGTGATAACACAAGAGCAGGAACTCCAAGACCCCGTATCTCGGAGGCCGGGTACACATGCCCTGAAGATGACGACTGCGTGGACAACGGAATAGCAACTGACGACGTACGCCCTCCAAATTTGACAGGAGAAGAAAGGTCGACCGATTTCTTGGAGCGGTTGATCCTGTGTGCATAAATCCAGTGTTTGATCTTTAACAATGCTCGAAAGCGTACCCAGCCCACATTTCTAGTCGCTTCTGCACCTTTCCCGACCAAGCCCCTCCGAAAGCCAGTTCGTCGTCACCAAGATTCTTCGTCACGAGGTCATCCACATCGCTCGATGTGAGTCTATCCTTATCCTTGTCCTTGTCCTTTTCCCAATTCCTATCTCCTTCCCGCTCGCGCCCTATTCCCCGGCCGACCAGCATCCTCCCTTCCGCACGCTCCCGCATCCGTCCCAGAACCTCGACCCTGCCAGACCACAACGCTTTCAGGCTACCCCCGATTCTTTCCTTCTCATCCATGCGCTCTCTGAAGCTTTCCCCGTCTTTGCCCAATTTATCCTTTTCTCGTTCTCTTTCTACATCCCTTTCCCTTTCATGACCCCTGTCGCGCTCACGTTCTCGGCCGCTAACAACCTCCCGGATGAACATCCCCAAATCAGTGGTGGGCGAACCGACAGACGCTGGTCCGCCTGCCGATCCACTGACACCCACCCGGCCAACCAACCCCATAACACGCTCTCCAATCCATTTCCTCTCCTCGTCCGTCGCCTCAGAGTCGGAGGTTAGATCCAATTTCGACAGGATGACACGATGGACCTTCCGAGAGTCCGAATGTCGAATCTTAGTATCCTGTTGGGAAAGCAACGACTTGTGCAGACCAAGCGTAAGGTAAGTGACGGGTATAGGGGCAGCCGGTGGAACTGGGTGGGGGGAACTAGGATGAATAAGCGGGCTGCTCATCAAGGGAGAGCCTATGGTTGATAAAGTGATTGGAATGAACGGCTGGTTCGATACGACAGGCGAAGTGTTCAACGATGTGTTTCCACTTCCAAGTCCCATACTCGAGCCCCCGGATTGCACGGACATTGTTAGAGCTGGGAGCGTCTGGGTACTACCATTGCTCGCGACGGTCTGGGTGTGCGCCCACAACGATAAAACATGTAGGAACTCGTGTGGATGAAGGAAGGGGTCCTTGGTGATGGTTGGTACCCAAGCTGCAAGCTTGTTACGCGTCGAAAGAACGAAGGACAAAAGCGCAGCGACCACACTAGGATCTGCGATACGTTCTGTCGACTGTAGCCCGGCGTGTAGGTACGATGCGCAGGATACCTATATAGTAAGAACCTACCTCTAAGCCAAGTAGTATTTCGCCGATTTCCGCGACCCATCTACGTAGCCCATCAATGGTGATATCACACAGCAAACCATCAAAGGATGATGCCAAAGTGCAAGAAGCCGGTAGCGGGAACATGCCACATATCGCAAGTGCTGCCTGTAGGAGCTTGACCAATTCAAGCACATAGGTCGTAAAGTGTGGATGCCGTGATGGCCCTGGTGTGGCGACGAGGCCGGTCTGCGATGTATTAAATTGAGTAAGATTGATAGCATTCGTTGTATGAGACGACGAAGCAGGGAGCGTCGATGCTTCGGGAACAGCAGGCGAGAGCGTGGTAACAGGTTGCGAGTACGTCCGTGCATGCGTGCGAGAGTACGATTTGGATCGAAAAGCAGCAGCAGGTGGTGGTCCATCGGATAGGAAATACGTCGACTTGAAACGATCTTTCGTTGTGTCGCTACCAAGAAAGTTCTGTTGAGTATGCCCACGGAGCAAGGACATCTGGGTACCTTGGTTCCTCAAGGGTAAGCGCACTCCGACCGCTACACCCCATGCGAAGGAGATTGATATTCGAATAGAGCCGTTCTTGCGCAGCGAGGAAGTCGCCATTAGGAATGTGCACGATGGTGTAATCTGAGCGGAAGTGAGCGAGGGAAGTCACCATGAGTGTTCCCTGTGGCGTCTATTCATTGATGAGCACACGCATTAAGGGAGAGCACACGTGGAGGTTTCACTTCTCTGGGTCGTGCACCATCCTGCTTGCGAAGGTGTTGTACAGCCGCCTTGAACTCCGCCTCCGCCTCTGCAGAAGTCATGGCTGAGACGGGACTGAGCGCAGTGACGACGATCTATTGCAGGTGTTTGTCAAGCAGTATGTGAAATGAGACCATTGCTGAGACATGCCTTGTGGGAAGGATCACCCGTATACACTGTCAGCACGGTCACCGGTCGCGTACTCTCCACGATCCTGAAGGACCGGGTGGACGACTAGCCCTATGCACGGATGCATGTACTCACCACTTCTCAACGGCATACATCTGGAACCCTACGAGTTCCATTTGCTCCACGACGATCTCGAACTGGCACTTGCGACCAATCCAGCGTTCTCCATCTGTGTTTTCGCCCTGGTCGCTGCACCGCATACTCTGGAAGGACGCAAATCCGGGTTTATCCACGGATGTAGTTGTAGAACCTGAACGAGAACGCACACCAGATAACCGGCCGGTCGTCGGTCTCAGGCGTGGTGAGCGCGTCGGTGGTACAAAAGGTGGCGATGGCGACAAGTGCGGTGTTGGCGAGCGGACTGTTGGCATCAACAGGCGCAATGGCGAGCTGGCGCCGTCGCTCGGTCTCGCCATGGCAGGTAGACAATCTCGGCCGAGCATCGCAAACAAGGTTAAGTAAACGTGACGTTGTGACAGATGTGACAGTGATGTGGGAGACGACCAGACATGCAATAAATGGAGAAAAGGATAAAATATGAAGAAAGAGACGAGTGTTGTGATGCACAATGCCAAGGGATACAGTAACAGTGCCAGTGAATGCCTAGTGTAACCGGAGAGAGTATGTTAGGATGTTGTGGATGACATGCAAGACGGACGAAGACGGAAAGCCATTGCAGTGGCGTTCATAGCACGGTGCATCCACTCGTAAACCACCTACGAGGTTTGTCAACCACATTCGGTGCGGGGCGGGACAGGAAAACTGACCAGTTGCTATTCAGTTGCTCGATCCAACACACCACCATCCTCAACCTCAGGCGCGCGCTTTTCACGGGCAGGAGTTTCGCTTTCTCGTGTTCATCTATGGGGAGAACCATCCCCACCCAAAAAGAAAACGCACCAGGATCCGTGTCAGGAGGCTGCGGCCCATACGTGTGATCTAGTCGCTGGACGACCCAGGGGGCCGTGCCCGCACGGAGCTGGCTCAAAAATGCATGACAAGTCGCCAATAGTGCTGGGGTCGAGAGGAAGCGTTGAGAGGTAGCAGACGAAGTCGATTCCGGGGAGCGGGTGGTCGAAGCGGGTGACGGAGGTGGAGAGACGCGATGAACTATCTGAGTCAATAACGATGGAGGATAGGGGGACCGTGAAGCGACCTGCTCAGCGTTGGAAGAGGATGGGACATGGTCGTCGACTTCGAGAGTCCATTCTGCGAGATCATCGTCATAGTCGTCGATTTTCTCGACCCTGCCGATCATATAGCCATCGAGGGAACCTTGTTCTAGTATTCGGAAGCGGTAGGTTCCCCGGGTCTCCACCATGCTACGGCCGTCTGCAAGCATCTGAACGCTTCTGATTTCGACCATGGTGCCAAACTCGGGGCCAGCAATCGGACCGTGACCTGGAATCGGGGCGGCGCGAGGGGGCATGATCATTCCAAACGTAGGGGAGGGTTTCTCGAGACAACGGCGGAGCATCAAGCGATAACGGGGCTCGAAAAAGTGGAGGAGGGTGGGCATTCCTGGAAACGAGAGTTGGCAGACAAAGATGGGGGTGTCCAAGCGGGCATCGCGTTCTTCGCGCTCTATTGCATCGCGGCGGGCAGAATAGGTGTCAGGAAAAGCTGCGAGGACTGGGGGAGGAGAGGTGAATGGGTATGGAAGTGGATGCGAGAAGGAGCTCACGAAGGGAAAGAATGATCTTGTTGTGGGGGTGTTCCTGGAAGTAAGCGAAGCCGGGGAAATCTTGGCGACACAGGGGACAGAGCATGCTGTGGTCGAGGGAACGCTGGAGACACTTTGCACAAAAAGTCTGGAGGGGGGTGAGCAGTGGGTGTCGGGTGGAGGAGGGAGACGCACGTGTTGACAGGGCGTGGTGACCGGTTGGAAGAGGAGCATGAAGCAGATCTCGCAGGTGAGTTCTGTGAAGAGTGCTTTCTCAAAGTCGTCGGGAGAGCGCGGTGACGTAGTGCCGGAGTTGTGGCGGTGGCGGGAGGGGAGGCCGCGATCGGAGGGGGATGGGAGGGACGGGGAGGGGTCGTCTGGATCGGAGCCGTCATCGTCTGGATCGGGACAGGGACAGGGACAGGGACGATCGTGGGCGGGGATTGCGGCGCGGAGGAGGTGTATGATGCCGTTCACTCTGACGTCGAGGGGGCGGCGAGCGTGGTCGGGGGGGACGCTCTGTGTGGCGGGGGGTGCGGGGACGAATGCTACGCGGGAGGGAGGGATGCTTGACCGCTGCTGGGTGGAGCAGCCGGGGATGGGGCAGAGGTGGGAGCGGACATGGCCGGCGCAGAGGGTGTGGCCGCAGCGGAGGGTGGTGGGCGCGGCGAGGACGGATGCGGGGGGACAGAGCGGGCAGTGGAGGAGGGGGAGGAGGTCGCGGGGAGACGGGGCCATGATGACGGGGTGAGACGGAGGGTATTAGTAGGGGGGGACAGCAGGGCCGATGGCGGGGGGGAATCAGAGGGGGAGGCAGACAGCGGACGGGCGACAGCATGCACGACGTCGGCGGGGGATCCGTCTCGACGTCGCCAACAACGATCTGCTCCTCGGATCGAGCTCGTCACGTGCCAATGACCACATGTGACATTCTACTAATACACGATCACACTCCCCCTACGCTACAGGTTCGACGCGCTCGTGGTGGGCCAGCTGCTGTTGGCACGTCAGCACCACCCTCGCCTGGTCCATCCACAGGTACTCACTAATCCTGCCCAGACCGCTTGTACCCGCGTTCGCCGATAAACTCATCCAGCTGCGGCGGTCCCCGTGAACCGTATGCGTAGGGCAGCGGTGTCGGTGCATCGCCCGTCTGCCCATCAATCCAATGCAGGATCGGCGTGAAGATCTGTCCGTCTCCGTCAGCCCCCTCGCCCACACCATCATTCCCATCACACCCACCTTCCACGCCACGTCCAGCTCGTCGTCCCTCACAAAGTTGGAGTGGTCGCCCTTGATCGCATCCAGGATGAGCGCCTCGTACGCCTCGGGGATCTTCGAGTCCGTAAACCGCCTCTTGTAAGTCAGGTCCATCTCCGTCGGGATCGTGTTGAATGTGTACCCCGGCGTCTTCGTGTTCAGCTTCAGATACACCGCTTCCGAAGGCTGGATCCGCACCACCAACTCGTTCCGCGAGATGTTTTCAAAGATACCCTCGGTCACATCTTTGAACTGCACACGAATCTCCACCTTGGCCTCGTTGAGCGCTGCATGCCCACTTCAAGTTACACACCAATCACATCCTGCCTCATCCTCACTCACCTTTGCCCGCTTTCAGGATAAATGGCACCCCATTCCACCTGGGGTTCTTGATCCAAAGCACTGTCGCCGCAAACGTGGGGCAGACAGAGTTCTTCGGCACAGTCTCGTCGTCCAAGTATCCCGGTTTCCCGTTCGCCCCCACGTACTGCCCCAAAAGCGTGTCCTCGCGCTTGATAGGTGAGATCGCGCGTAGCACCTTGACCTATCACACACGTGACAACACAGCCACACGATGTCGGTTCCACGACGCACCTTCTCGTCCCGGATATCCTCCGCGCTGAATGACACTGGGCGCTCCATCGTCAAGATGCTCAGTACCTGCAACAAATCTACACAGCGCGTGTATCACTGTGAGTGCACCGTTCCACAGCTGTTTGTAGCACTCACGATTCTGCAAAATGTCGCGGATGATACCAAATTCGTCAAAGTATCCCCCGCGACCTTCAGTACCAAACGGCTCCTTGAACGTAATCTGGACATTGTCGATCGAATTTTTGTCCCATGCGGCGTTCATGGCAACGTTGCCGAACCGTAGAACAAGCAAATTCTTGACCATCTCCTTGCCCAGATAGTGGTCGATTCGATATGTCTCATCCTCCGTCCATGATTCCTTGAGAGCGTCGAGAAGGTTGCGACATGAATCGAGGTCCTTGCCAAATGGTTTCTCGACGATGATGCGGTTGGTGCCCCTGGCAGAGTAGCAGTTGCGTTTGATGTTTTTCGCGACGGGGATAAAGACAGAAGGCGGGAGCGCAAGGTAGAAGATGCGGTTGACGTCGCGGGTTGTATATGCCTGTTCGATCCCTTGGAGATGTTTTGTCAGGTTGATGAACGACTCGTCGTCCTCGTAGCCACCGGCGACATAGGTCGAGAGCTTTTTGAACTCGTCGAGCTTGGCTGCGCTGGTGGCATCATCGTCTGGAATCTTGATGTAGGAAGTGATGCGTTTGTGATACTCTTCGGTGTCCATTTTCGTGCGGGCGTAGCCGACGATGTGGACACCTCTTGGGAGATAATCATTGCGATAAAGACCAAACAAGGCAGGATACGTCTGCAATGCGTGTGAGGAAGGTGTGGGTGGAGAGGGACGGGAAACGGGGGACCTTCTTTTTGGCGAGGTCGCCAGAAGCGCCAAAGACTGATGATACGAGGTGGATCAGTCGGTGGTGCAGATAAGGCTGGGACAGGGGCGCACCTACGATGACGGTGTTGTCTCTGAGAGCGAGGCCGCTGCTTTCCATGGACGGGATGGTCCCGGAGCGAGCACGCTGAGTGGGCGGAGACATGATTGCGAGGAGGGGGATATGGGGGGGGGAACAGAGCGACGTGAGAGATGTGATTAATGATTAATGAGGCCTTGAGGCTCGGTCAGCGGACAGTTGCCTATCTCAGCTTCCCCCCATGGCCGACTCGGACCCAACCATACAGCTCTTCCAGGACCTCGTCTCTCCAGCCTACGCGGATGCTGGCCCGACCGCCCTCCACATACGTGCTAGCGCTCTCCTGGCACGTCTCAAGGCTCTCAACAGATCCGCCAACGCTGCCACCCGCACGCACAAGCAGGCAACCGCGGATGCCAGGCAGGACATGGACCAGACACATCTCGGCCTCCAAAACCTCCTTTATGAGAAACGCCACCTCGAGCGCGAGATCGACAAGTGTCGCCAATTCGCGTACGCCGTTCCCTTTCAACGTCACCCCTCTTACCTTGGGCCCCCCGTAGATCCATCTACCAGGACGTCCCCCTTCATTCACTCCCAGAGTTTCAGGAACTCGCACCACCGGAGGCACGGACCCCCGATGCCCTTGAGAACCCACATCAGTTGATGCTCAACCGTCTCAGCTTCGAGCTCGTAGAACGCCAGAGGTAATCCCCTCGCGCCGCAAGTCTTTGATGATCTGGCTCCTCAGCCCCTCTTCAGACTCGATCTCCGTCGCAAAGAGCTCTCGGTACAAAAGGAGGAACTTCTCAAGCAGAGCAAAATCAAGCTTGCGACCGTGGAAAGCGTCAAACAACAGATAGACACCCTGATGAAGGTGACACCCTTCTTTCCCCGCACCGTCCGCTCACACTCACCACCGCCCCTTGGCTTCCCAGGCTGCCGCAGACATTCAGAAAAAAGTTGACGAACTGGTCCCACCAGTGGCTCTGTCATCCACAGTCACGACCCCAGCCCCCACATAGCCGGGCGTGTCACCGCGTCAAGCGCATAGGCAAATTCACCTCCGCCACACGCATGCTTCTCTTTCCTTTCAGTCGGCTATGCTGCACGTTCCAGCCATGTGAACAAGGTAGGCTCTACTTGTCAATTTTTTTTCCTAGATAACGACGCAACGGTGCGATAGATTCCGAGTGTATTTAATGGCACAGCGATTAAAAAAAGTGGGGAGATAAATTGTATCCGAGGAAAGGGGGTATCCTCCGGAACGTTCAGAGAATCGCAGCGGGATGTTTCTGAACACGATAGCAACGTACACAGACCAAGGGACGGGAAAAACCCATGACCGACGCGACGTGTTTCAGGCATATCAACGTTGGCCACCAACACGACATTGGCCATCAAGAATCTTCGGCTTCCTCGCTGATGCTGCCAACATCACTCATTTCTGCGTCTTCATCGTCCTTGCCCTTTTCCGTGGCGTCGACCGCATCCTTGGTTGCGAAGCGTTGTACGTATTCTACACGGGTGACCGGACTAAGTAGAACCGGCGTCGATCGAATTTGCTTACCTTTAACTTTGGCTTCGTATTCCTTTGGGTGCCGCATCATCAGTGCCGCTGCTTCCCCGTTGAGGGGATCGTTGGGATTCGGGTAGCGGAGGAGCTGTGGCAAAAATACTTCAAAGATATTGATCATGTCTTGCCCACGTTTCATTCACAGATTCGTGCATGACAGTCAAAAGCGTGCACGCACCAAACATAGGTGACCAAGTCTGGTTGATGACGTCCAAACACACTGAGCCACTTCTGCATCTCGAGTCGATCAGCGCCTGACCGCCTTTGATTGGCAGCAGCCACCTACAGTTCGTCGATGTTGGGGTGAAAGATCTTGTTCATGAATCCAATACTAGGGGATTTGTATGGATAATCAGCTTGTAGCTCGACGTGTATCTTCCATATCCCGCCTGCAAACGGAGCTGTGAGACGTGATTATGAGCACGGGATCGCTAGAACACGGAGTGACTCACTTTCTGGGGGTCCATGAAAACGGACATAGAACTCGCGCATGTTATCGTTTACAAGGGTCACCTCGTAATCCGACATCAATCTACAGGAAACGGAGGTGAGACAAGGGAACAGGTTGGGGGGAGTTCAGACACGTGCAGCTTCATGACATCGGTTTCGATGCGGCGCTTCGTCGAGTGTTGCAAAACGTATGTTAGTCCCTTCTGTATACGGACAGACGAAGGCGCACTCATCATATTAGTTTCCGTTGAGCTGATGATACAGTGAGGATGCGGAGCTGAGGAGGCCTCAGCTGGCTAAATGACGACTTATCGCGGCACCGGAACATTCCTTTTCCGGTTTGGACCGGCGGTATCACCGGTCCAGCCACTCCACGATGCAAAACAATCTGAATGCATTCCTTGCCAGAGGATGGCTCCCAAACACAACCGGGTGCGATAAGGTACAAGACATATATACTCAAGAACACCATAGAACACGATCTCGTGGTCGCACCCGACCTCGATGAACGACTTCGTTCGTAAACAGCTAGCGTCGAGTCAGCTATACGTCAATAGAAAGCCCACTCTTCCGTGACGCAGTATTCATCGTAAGGACTACAGGGGTAATCCTTTCGGTACCCGGTCCTGGGACGTCCGTAGGCAGCAGCGTTGCGTTCAGCAGACCGTGCGTTTGCAGCAGATGCCCTCCGGCCGCCGGCGCCGACCACATTGCTCTCTGCAGTCCCACTGCTTGCGGAGAAAAGGCGGCTGGGATGAGCCAAATCAACGTCAATACTAGACTGGTTGTATGCTCTCATCGCCAAAAGCAGCGCTGTCAACCGCCGCCCGAAGTCAGACCGATGAGAAAGATAGTCGGAAAACAAAGTATACCCAACCAGAATGCCCCGACCGCCGCAATCAAGATAAGTTCTTCCTGGTTCCGCGACAGAACTCGACCTTCAGTAGTATGATGGTGCTTGACGACCCTGCAAAGTTTTGTTTATCAAGCACCTCCTTGTCACGAACATCCTCAAACCCTCACAAGAAAATGAGAGCTCCGATTGCTAGAAGTGTGACAGATGTTTGCGTCAGGTGGACGACCTCTACAATTTGAAAGGCTTAATTCGATGTTCAACAAGTCGGAAAATAGAGACTTGCGAATGGAATGAGGCAGCACCTTCATGATGATATGCCCCATCACCAATGCGAGTATCGCTAGTCATTGTGTGTGGTGAACCTGGCATATCTTTTGCATCAACATCATGATCAACACACCCTTTATCATATGTCTGAACGGATGATCAGTGAACAATGCCATATCGTTCGAAGTTGGAGTAGACAAAGAACTGGATAAGGGGTGGGTGGGAACTACACAATAATAAGCTCAGCTCTTTTCCTAACCTCGGCCACGAGGCATCCAGATTTATTTAGTACACTTTACCGATGTCGAAACGTAACTATCGTAGAGAGCCGACCAAGAAATTCTACAACATATACACCAGTCATATCTTTATCGGAACTGAGTCGTCGACGTCAAACTAACGTATTCGGGATATCAGGCAAGTGTCGGTATCACTATAGACGATGTGACCTAGCGATCCCCTCAACCTGGCGATACTACCCCAGGGACTTGGGTGATGACAGGAGGTGCACCGTTAACACCCGGCTGGATTACAACAGAATGGCCTGGCACCTGTTGCACATAATTTCCACCTCCTGGGACGTATGCTCCTGGATATGGGCCATAAGGGTAGGGAGCGCCGCGGGGGAATGTTTCCCCAGGGTAAGCTGGCCATTGACCAAACCAGCCGAGCTGTGAGGTATGTTCCCGCCACGCGTAGACACTACGGCACAATGTCAGCCACTGTGAACTTGGGCAATCGGATAAAGTCATAGTACCGGCCAAGAGCGACTGCGCGTGTTGTGAGGGTCACCAGTATCAGGAAGAATATTGCAACTGCAATGAATTGCTGATCATTAGAGCGTGGCCAAACCGACACTGAGATGCATACACATCACGAACAGAGCCCATGAAAACGCTTCTATCACTTTCATTTCATAGCAGTAAGTCTTGGCAGGGACTAGGTTTCCATTACGATGAAGTTTTATGAGATGTATCGATCAGAAACTCACTCGATCCATTCTTCGTCGGTTGTTGTTCACCAGATAGCGCATAGCATTGGATAGAGCCGATGATATCACTAAAATGCGTCATTCAATTGCCACCGTTCTCGCACTGACAAGCTTACGCAGACCAGGCGCCCATAGCTTTTTGAACCGAAGTAAACACCCCGAAGGTGAGTGTAGCAAAAATAAATAAAATACTCACTTAACCACAGGATGCCTAAGATGAGGTGCACAGTGACCTCAACGACGGGTTGCGCGAATTGTAACCTGTGCGTGGCTTGAGCAGAGTAGACACAACCAGATGAAGGTACTGACAGAAGAAGGAATATAAAGATCGTCGCTGATGGCACGACAAGGGAGAAAATAGTAAAATCATCTGGTGGAATGAGTGTCTCGAGGGGTAGAGGACCGAGGAGAGTGGACCCACGATTGATATTGGGCAGGAAAAGGGCTGCGAAATTCGCAGCTAATCCGAGTACAACTCCAGAGAGGCTGAACGCGAATACTGGTCGCTGATGTAAATCTCTGGAACCGCAAGGCCATGCACCACGCCTACCGTAGCCTAAGAGCCTCAGATTGGAGAAAAGAACAGTCATCTCGATGAAATCGTCTCGAGATCTTTCAAGAAAGCGGTTCGTCTACGAACGCAAGGATAGCGTGTTATGAAGGCCCAGGTTGAACACCTGGGAATCGCTTGAGGGTTTCGACGTATTTGGACTGCAGTCGAACCATACTGCGATAGGTCCGCGGAGTTTCAACGGGACATAACGGGACAAGATGGCACGAGGCAGCTTATACGTGGTCACATTTATGTACACTTGCGATATGCTACTCTAGACGACCATACATAAGAACGCGAACAAAAGAGTGAACCAAAATCGGTCTAGCCGAAATAAAGGATTTGGGAGGTGAATATTCTTCGTCACCGCCTGGGTGATGCATTTCTCTTGTAGTTGTCTACAGTGTGTGCACGAGCGGGTATCGTGTGTCCATGGGATGTCCAGTTGCTAGGGTAACGTGAGTCGTCCCGACCCGAGGCATTTCTCCACAGCTGAGGACCAGCCTTCTCATTGGCGTAGGTTCTGCCCCTCGATCGAGTGCCGACGGGTGCCGGAAGTTTGGACATACTCGATCTTGGACCGAACCAAGGATAGACCGTGACCGGGATGAACCACACATTGCGGTTCACGCGGTAGTAGTGCTTCAAGGCCATTCCAAGGAGGAAAAGAAGGAATCCCCATACTACGACAGGGTCAGAAACAAGTAGAACCTATGAAACGAGGAACTCGCCTAGGATAACGTTGAATAGCGAGAATGCCTCGAGGACACGGTACTGTGCCTGATAGGTTTCCGTGGAAACTAAGTGTCTGGTTGGCACTTGCATGATATCAAAAGAAATCGAGAAGCATACATCCAGCGACGTCGACAACTTGTGAGCCGTCTTCTGACGAGAAGCACTCGACATCCGCATTCTCCGAGTCAGAGCTAGCTAGAAATGCACCAAGCGCTACGTCTACTTGAGCACACGATAGGACACCGACGCAGTTGAGACCCACCAAGCCAGAAGGTTCCCAACAAACCTAGACATCCTAGCTCTATTCTGGTGGAGACAGGGTTGCGGTTACCAAGAGCACTGCAGACAAGACTAAATGGAATCAAGGTATGCACAAATTTAGTTTGTGGGATCGCTCACAGCACGAGAAGGATCAGAAAGCTCGCGCTGCAGACGAATATCGCGAATGGGACGAATCGAGCTAAGTGGTCGATGAGCGACGACAGATCGATGGACAAACCGAGCACACGTACTCAGATCCGTAATGACGAGCAAGTTCTGGAAGTGAGCAGCGATGGCTAGGGATATGATGGTCCAAGCTAAAACCACGGCTGAGGATGGCGGGAATGATCAATATAGCACGTTGGTAGTGCGGGGACTGCACTTGCCATAGAGACTCGCTCTAACGAGGTTAAACTTGGAGGGCATTGCTAACCGTGCAAAGACGGATGAGAGGGAGAGAGTGGAGAGTCGTTTGCGACGGGACGGCTGGGGGACACGCGAGGCTTGTTGCGGAGAAGGAATGGGACGAGAGGGATGGTAATGGCAGTTCAGGGGAGCGGGGTGGGATGGTCTCATTGTTGAGCAGAATCTATTTGTAGGGGGCACGCGGTACGAGGGTGCTGGAAGATCTCGCCGAAAGGGCGTGGTGAGCACGCGGCGTCGTGTACAAGCAAGCAAGCACTGACTGAGCGGGAGCACGAGTCCTTAGCCGTGGTCCGCTCAAAAAGAGCACACGGATCCAAAATGAAGCTGTGCTTTTCGCGCCGGAAATTTTGGGGGCGTTTCATCGTGTCCAAGGTCGGAAGCCTCGAGGCAGAACACGCGCCGACTCCGAAAATAACCATTCGACCGTCCGCAACCACTCCCGCCGGGTCTCCCACCTGGCTTCCACGTCTCGGAGCATCTTTCCATACTGGCAGAGAGAAGAGGGCCACACCTCAGCGCACTTATCAGCGACACGGGTTTCCTTCTGGTCTGTCGATCGGCAGCAAGAATGCCCAGAATCTCGGAGACAAACGACAGCGCCGGCTGATCGCATAAGATATCCCGGAAAGAGTTGAGAGACGAGCGATGTGCACCCTCGAAAGAACAGGTTGCTCGTTGCCCTCGTCATACGTCTCCCATTCCTCTGCGGTACAACTTTAGTAACATGCGACCCGCTGCCTGCTTCGGGGGATCTTACCCAGTTATCTTACCCCCACGAGTATTTTCTCCTCGGGCCAGTGCCTGGGTATAGTATGATAGGTAGAACTAGACTTGCCAATTGCTGCCTATGCGAACGAAAACGCATCGTCCGGAATGGCAACGCACCGGCAAACGGAATTTCAGCTCTGCTAACGCTGATTGTGAACCTATGGGGCAATGTTCGAAACATCGACCTCATCTCCCCTTACAAAACACCTCACTGGCCTTTGCGCATGCGACGTTTCCAAAGAGGCGGTTTATCTGACAGCTGGTATACCAGCGAACTTGTGGTCGTTTGCTTGTCGCTCCCTGTCAAGGTCAACCAGAGCGCAGCTGTTTAATTCCTCCACCATACGCAGCGAGTTTCAAGGAGGTAGCTCAATTGTCAAGTACAAGTTTCCGAAGGGCCAACTGTGAAAGCGAGATCGACCTTTCTCATTTGTCCAGACAGTCTCCCCTTGGACAGTCGAGAGGAAGGGTAGAGAGCTGACACGGGGGTTATTTGTTCTGTTTCGGATTCAATGTTCAACCTCTATGTTGCTGCGATTCGAGCGACGCCAGTCCTTCGCACAAATGGCGTCCAGCGGGTGCGCTGCGGTCGTGTATTATGTTGTTCAGCACGCTGATGTAGTACGCGTAGATCGTCCACCATCGCTATTCGGCCAGAAAAAGCCCATAGGCTCAATCTTGGGCAGTACTGCGACCACTAGTACCCCCCTCGTTACAACCCCAGGCGACACAACAGCAGGCATCTATATCGCTGTTTAGACAGCCTGCAAGTGGTAACCAACAACAGACCTCGGCGTCGCTCTTTGGTGAAGCTGCGGGCTGGCTCTGAGCAAACCTCCTGGACGTCGACATCTGGACGGCCTTCTGCTACCGGTACCGCTTAGTCACAGGGTTACCCTGCAGCAAGGACGTAGCAATAATTATCTATTTCTTCTCTGGTCAGTCTACGACCGCGCGGCACCCTGCAATTACGTCGCTTCTCGGTCAACCTGTGACTGGAACTCAGCAACAAACAACAATAACCCGCGACTGATCAACGACGTCCCTGTCTGGTTAACCTGCCACCGGCACCCAACGACGGCAATCCACACCTTTTGGTCAGCCCGCCGCGAGTGGAACCCAGCCCACGACCAGTACGTCAAGGTTCGGACAGCCCGCAGACACCATTCAGCAACAGCATAAGCCCGCCACAGCCTTGTTCGGCCGACTCACGACTGGGACTCGGCAGAATATCACTTCTTTGTTTGGACAGTCTGCGACTGGAACGCAACGGCTACAGCCTTCATTTTCTCTTACATGAGCGACCCGACAATCCCAAATCACGCTTGAAACGTCTTTGTGCGACCCAGCCAAGTCCACAAAGGAGGTTTTTTTTCGGCTCTACGACTCAGCGCCAACCTCCAACGACAGTCATTGGTCTATTTCGGGAACCTTGCAGCCTGAGGCGACTGTACCCACAACCAGTTTCCGTGCTAGCAATACTGAAATGTTATTTGGTGGGCGAAGACAGTCGTCGCGAGTTATGCGAATCTCTCACTAGTTCGATGACTGAGAGACACTTCTTTAGTACTACAAGGCTCGCAGCTGCGAAGTCGCAAAAAGACTCACGCGCCCTCGTTCTCTTTAGCGTACCCAACCCATCCGAAGGGTCAGTTCTGTTTTCAAAGGCTACAAAGTTCAATGACCTAGAGATCAAAAAGAAATTCAAAAGCTTGAAGTGATCATTTATGGTGCTTGAACATATTCTCTTGTCTTATCTGAGTGCCCATTTCCAAGGTTATGTACAAATAAGTAACAATCCCAAGCAATGAAACTTGGCCAAAGACCTACCAATGTGTAGAATCTTGTTTTTGGGTTGCACAAGGTGGCATAGTATCTTTTTATTGTGCAAGATACTTATGTGACCCCATGCAAGGTGAATGTTGGGTTTTGGCCAATTTACTATGGAAACCTTGTGCAAAAGAGGTTGGTTGTAAAACAGAATATATGCAGTGCTATGAGTAACTTGAATCATACTTATAATGATGGTGTTGCAGCTGGATTACTGGAGTGTTTGTGTATTACCATAACCACTGATAGTTATTGTCCAATGACCTTTGATTTTCAGTCAATGTGGCCATTATGGATGATTTGGAGTTGATCATAAGTAAACCTACTACTTATCCTTCCCCTTTTAGGGCCAGCAAACAAAAACTAATCTGGCTTGACATAAATTAAGAGCTGGGCCCTTATTGACTGCATTCAAATGATTGATTTTTCCATATCAGCAATAATAGATGTCAGTCACAGTTTGCCACTAAGCCTTTTATCAAGTCATGCACTCCAAGTTCATATTCAAGCTGATATCAATGGTCAGTGCACTAGAGAAGATAGTACAATAAGATGTACCTCAAACTTCCTTTGTAGATCTTCTTGGGCAGCTGAGGAATTGAATATAGCATCAATCTCCTCTAATGAGACATTTGCAGTCTCAGGTACAATGTGACTTGACCACAGGAAGGCTGCAAAGCAGGCACAAGCAAAGATCATAAATGTAGCACTAGACAATGGTTAAGTGTTGATGAGAACACTCATTTATGTAAGAAACATACACTGAAGAAATTGCCATCATTGAAGGTGTGACAAGACCAATGAAGACTTTCAACAAACCATCAGTATCATGTTAGACTAATTCTAGAAGTGAGAAACCAAGACATTACAGTTATTGATCCAGTTTGAAGCTGTTGACAGAGAAACACCTTTACTTCGCATTGACAATGAGAACATTTCATTTGGAAGAACCCATCCAACTGGACCAAAGCTCATTCCATATGCTGCAGTAAATGTATAGATGCATCTATTCAATCCATTAGATATATCAGGGTTGCAATGTGCTACACAATGAACACACATTACTGCTAGCCATGCAGCACCAGCATGTGAAGGCCAATCATCTTCATACTGGAGAATCTAAGATATGATGTCACTTCTGTTCAATAGTGATCCAAGGAAAGAAAAAAGTATGCATATTACCAGTATGGCAATTAAACAATGTGAGATAGTCATGACAGCACTACCCCCTAAAGAGAATTCAGTAAGATAGTCAAATCTAAAGAACACTATGTTTGCTACCTTTCAAAAGGGGTTTTCGTCCTATGAATGATTATCAAAAGCCAGTCAAAATGCAGTGACACACTTACCCCATTGATCCAGGTATAATATTGCAGGTATAACTGAAATTGCCTGTACTATCCCAATGCCACCAGCAACAAGGAGCATGACATTCTCTCCTGTTAACCCAATACTTCTTACTAGGGTAGGACCATAGTATAATAAAGCATTGATCCCACTCCACTCTAACCCTGCATGAATATTTTTTCAAGGAAACAGAAGATGGCCACCCACGTTGAAAGAACATCATCATCACACCAATGAGGGTGCGAGCACGATACTTTGAGTGAAACAGCTCACTCCAACCACTCATGGGTCCACTGTTGTCCTTGGCACCTGTCCCATGTTGAAGGAGAGCAGCATTTACTTGCATTTCCCGCAATTCAAGCTATGAATCAGATGTCAGTTTAGCTCACTTTCAAAGAATCCAAGGCACCTGGATGAGAGGATCATGAGTAGCTTCTTCAAGTGTCCGTAGGCGAAGTTTCGCAAGAGAACACATTGCATCGTCGAACTGTCCACGTAAAATGAGGAAACGTGGCGATGGTGGGAGAAGGAAGCATCCCAGAGAGAGTAATATGCCAGGTAAAAGTTGAAGAGTGAGCGGAATTCTCCAAGATGCTGAGCTGGAAACTTCACCAGATAATTAGACAAAGGGAAATGTTGTACGACGAACTCACTATTGCGAGTAAGAAATCCAATCCAGAAACCGAGGACGACCCCGAGGACGATAGCAAATTGTTCAATAGCTAGAAGTGATCCCCGAAGCTCAGGAGGGCTAATCTCGGCCATGTAAAGCGGTGATAACATGCTTCTTGGAGTCAGCTTTGGTGGCGTTGAACAAGCTCGGTGAATTACCTTAGCGCCCCAACACCAAATCCACCAATGGCTCTTCCGATAATCAAATCACTGAGATTAAGAGCACCGGATTGCAATCCGGAACCAAAGCAAAATATTACTTTGATTTGTTGAGTAAACAGAATGCCTAGAGTTGATGCTGGACTCACCTGAAGCTAGGAATATAGAATACCGCCTAGAATACTTGTCTGCAAGGATGCCGGACATTAGAGCACCGAACAGAGCTCCGAGCTCCAGAGCCGCGGCTGCAAGGAACACAGATCCACGGACTGCATGCACTCTGAGCAAGTGATAACATACTTATCATTCCCTTTTCCCAAGGCCCTACTGGCCACCGAGCTAGGAAATCTCTCATGACGAGGATATTGGCAATGACACCCTGGTCATACCCAAAAGTCAGACCGCCTATGGATGCAAATATTGCACAGCAAGCGGCATAGCGATTACGTTGAAGACCAATGACTCCAGGTGGTCCGTAACAGTACGAGTATGAGTCGCCTTCAGCATGAATGGACAGGGAACCGCCGTGTGGGGTTTTAAGCACGACTCCACGTCGCTGTTTCAGTAAGGATTTAAACGTTGGACTTTCCTCCAGGTCGATGCGTTCGTCCCCAGGTAGAGGTTCGTAGCCTTCTGCAAACGTCTGTTGCGATAGAACGCTCTAAACGATGACTGGAACGGAATGTAGATTGACTCATACCATTAACGATTATCGAGTCGTCAACGCGGCCAACGCGCAGGATGTTTCTGGATATTCTCTGCTGGGGTTCTTCAACTTGTTGTACTGCTAGGTTCGAGATGGCACCTAGTCGCCCCCGGAAATGTAGACTCCGCTTTGCTGCGCCACATTCAATTGCCAACGGTCAACACATTCAGTACTCAGTGTTTACCCTGCATACTACGACTTACTCTGGACGTCTTCGCCAGGGGTTTGGTGAAAATGGTTGGAGCAAACTACATGGGCGGGAAAAGGTCCGATTCGTTGATCTTTACTGGACACGTCCGCCGCCTCACATGTAAAACGCATTCACTAGAAGCACCGCCCGGGCCAAGTCAAAGGACGTCGTTGGACGTGCACAAAGGTGCCACTTTGGAAAACAACGTCTCGCCTCCGCTTTGTGTGTGACACAAGAAAGCTGCGTTCGTCCGAGCCTTTCGACCGTTTTGCCAGAGATCACCCTCGCGCATGCGCGTTGCCATGCTAGCATTGACTCCGGTGCTTCCTCCTCCATAAAAGTCTTCAGTGAGAACCAGTCATACTTGTCAACACCGCCGAGCAATACGACGCGGCGCAATAAACCGTCCAAAGTCCATGGTGCCCTCGATATTTCGGATCGTACGTATGGTTTCTTCCCTGTCTTCTGTTCATTGATGTACTCGCGGGAAGACATGTCCATGCGAGCTGCCATTGAACGCATCCTTCGACAGCCAAATCTCATAGGAATCAGTATCCCAAACCGTAAAGGTGCCGCATATACCGAACCCATGCAAACTCCTGCAGCAGCCCAGCGACCAACGGGTGCTCATCTTAACTCTCAAGTACAATGCTTGAAGGTTATCACTGATGGTAACACTCATACTATGGTTGACAGGACCGAGACACTCGGCATTCTGGGATAGTATCAAAGTATGTTTTCGACCCGCAGGCGTCGGACTCTCGAATTCAAAGACACGAGGTCGCGAGTCTTCCCGAAAGTAGCCCAAACAAGGGACATGAGCCCACAGAGAGTGGTATCCTTTCGCCGTCCAATTCTCCGGGGATATGGGATACGGCCTCCCCGGATGGCTTCGATGATACAGGATATGCAGAAGTGAAATTGTTTACAGGAACCAATCGTATACAAGTTCAAGAACTTGAATGGCCCGATATAAGTTTGGACGCCGTTCATCCGCTACCTCGGTCATCTCCCTTCTCTTCTAGTTCGCAGTCATCGGACAACTCACCCCTCGACCTCGATATCTCACCTTGGGCCACTATTCGTCCCGAACGATCGGGCAACCTTTTTGGGGAAAATATCGATCGAGTCTACGCATCATCGCCACGCTCTGTTCATCAGCCAGTATTTCGTCAGCCATCACGGAGCTTTGCTATCCGTGAAGGTTCAGCTGGCCTGGACGAAGCACAGTTCACAAGTTCATCACTCACTAACTTGATTGAAGAGGAACTCGAAGTCGAAGATATCCGGACAACATGCTGTAATGATGGCCGTGCTTTGCCTTCGACCGGAAACGACGATTCCCGACACTCATCATCATCTAGGTCTGGACACGAACCCATTCGAATCATGACGAGTCGCGAAGTTACTGAAGGCGATGCGCGAAACGATATCTTCATTGATTTCTTATCTGATCCTCATCCCTGGGAAACAATCGGGAGAGTCCTGAATCTGAAGCCTCCCGGAGCATCTGCAGTGCATTCTGTGACAATCAACTTCACAAAAGATAGGGAGGGCGTGGGTTACGTTTCGCTCGAGAAATCCAGCACTTGTAATGCGCGTTCTTCTGACGCTACTTCTTCCGAAGCGAGGATCAATGACAAGCCTACAGACGATATTCACGTAGCATCGTGGGCAGACCTTCCTATCCTGGACTCAGAGACATCGATCATAGATAACCATATGACAATCGATGCTCGGGAGTCACTGTGTACCCGTGACGCTGTTTGGCCGCTACTTGGTGCGGGGCCACCTCTCACCACTCAGGCCAAGGTTAACGTTCACCCTGTGCTCTCGCCACGAGCGGTGGAGCATTGCACCGATAATGAACATGCCCTGTCATCGACACCGCTTATCAATATCGCTGGGACAACCGCGGTTGAGCGAGATGTCGACATGACGTTCGGACCTTGTCTGTTTGGTGACTCTGATTTGGAAGAAAACGAATGAGGGTAGCCTGGGTACGGTTTGATCATGGTCATGTATTTTTATGCACTCAGCCGTCGTGTGTTCCGTTCCCTGTGTGCTGGAAATGCCTATGATCACCTCTGATACATTCCAAGGTGCCAGCTAGTGACTCGTTCTGACGACTCCGAGGCCAACGTTTTCCAAGTCGACATGAAAATAGTGTGCGCGCTTCATGATGACTGCATCGCCACCGCTTGGCAGTCGGCAGCCGCACATTAGCCCCATCAACAGAAACCGCAACTTACGGTCGAGGTGCTCGTACGGTTTTATCGGTGCCCTCTCTTGACACACGCTGGTAGTACTAAAGACTGATTCTGGTTCGACCAACGTTCGATGTTCTCCCCTAGATGTGGATTGTCCCCCCGAGTGCTTGTCGACTTTTGTCTATGTACGGCCTATCGGTACCTCGACCCCCGTTCCTTGTCTAGTTCAAATCTGCAGGCATCCTGTCATCGGGTAAGCTTAAACCCAGGCACATGTAGTGCCAATATTGGAGTACACATTTCAGGCACTGAGCTCAGCGCAGTGATCGATTTGCTGTCCTTTGCACAGCAAACGTGATTCCCGTCTACTTTTTATAGACACATCTTCAATTGATCAGCTCAGCGTCAGTGATCAGAGGCGATGTCGACTTTGTGGGTGATTCCGTTTGTGTCCATGCAGGAGCTGCGGAATTGCTCACTACTTGCCATTGGTCAGGCTAATGTCGCTCCAGGCAGCCTGCATAGTGTAGGGTCGTTATTTGAGTGCTCCAGACATGCTGACATCCGTCTGTTCGTTGCCTTTGTAGTCGGGTAACATAATCCCGCATGACAGGTACTGATGCATTTTCTAACGCGGTCACCCATCGTCCTCTTTCGAATCTTGATATGCCGCCATGGAGCAGTCAAATTCTAGCGAATGGCTGGAAGCATTTTATTACCCCACATCCAGCCGAAGGACATTCAAAATCCTGATCCTAGGTCTGGTGATAGGCATAGGAACGTCTCGTTTGAGTCAGGCTTCTACGAACGCCATTATGCCCGAACCAGCTCAGTCGAGCGAAATCTACGGTGGATGCGGAATGTGTGAGTGTTTGAATGGTGCGGAATCCGACGTACTCACACGAACGGCGGCCCATCTTACCGATATGTCGAGCTGAGTTTGCACTTGGACCATCTTTATAGTGCGCATCGCTTACCAGTATGGCGAGCTGGTAATGACAAATTCAGCAGCAGAACGGCGACTATGTGAGGGAAGATTTCGGTGTCGGCGGAGAGTGACATTGAGACAGCAGTTTCTTTTTCACGCGTCTGCCTTTTGCTGTGTCAAGGAGCGGAGAACCAACCTTGATTGTCATCCAAGACATTGTTCAAGACATTGATCGCAGACCCTTGGGTACGCGTGGACGTGATGAGTCTGACGTCGGGAGCATGTCGTGCGGACACGGATCGCCGGGGGCGACGACGGCCAGGCAACGGAGGATTGGGGGCGATGTGGGCGGCGATGACTCGGAGAAGGAGCGGCGTACGCTGGGGCACTGGAAGAGGGGAAGCGGTTCCGGGAGAGGTGTGTGGGAAGGCAGGTACGAGAAAAAAAAGACTAGATACGGAGAATAATTAACCGTTGCCTTGACCACGACCGTACTCTTGTCGCTGCGATCTCGTTACAGCTACATATCGTGCTCGCTCCTCCCTCTACCACGCGCGCGCCCTTGTCCGTCTCCTTCTTCCACCTTGGCCTCCCACCGGGCTAGTCTTGCTCGCTTCCCTTTCATCGGCTGGTCCGCCTCCATTCGCTGCGTCGGTCTCGTCCCCAGCTCAACACCCTCCTTCTTCTATGGCTGCCGCTGTAAACCTTCAGACAATCCCTTCAAACGTCCCCTTTGATTTCTTACCACTCAGCCACCCTCATTCCCGTTCAAACTCTCTCTCCTCCTCCTCCACCCACTCCCCTCATTCCCGCCCCCACTCCTCGCAGGACGTCATCCCCCGCATGCCTGCCGGCGTACCAGACGACCCATACCGTCTCTCCTACATCCCCGGCGATCAAGTACGCCACTCTTCCGTCTACTCCCTCCCTTCCACAGACTTGTGCCCTGGCCATTCTCCTCCAAGCGGTAACATGACTAATCCCGCGCTTAAGGGCCATATTCGCCAGACCCACCTCAGGGCTCGTGCTGCGGCCTCTCCCTACCCCCGCGACACTGAGAGCGTTCACTCGTCCTCCAGCGAAACGGACGACATCACCATGTTTCTCGGCAACACACCCGACTACTCTACCTTGTATGGGCCCGGTCAGCCTATCTCCGCTAATCATCAAGAACCTAGACAGCCCGCGGCCGTGTTCGGCAGAATGTCCCTCAACCCTGATCATGCCCTCCAGAAATTAGCGGCCAACGTACGCGTCGCAACCACAACAAGTGCCTCTGACCGAGCCAAGCAGATTTTCGTTCAAGCTTGGTATGTTTTCATGCTTCCTTTCCCATGTTTCATCTTCTCACACGCTCGCCGTTCAGGCTAACCGCCAACTATGCTCCTTACCCTGACGGAAATGTACCACGTCAGGGCCTTTATTTCTCATACCGCAGAGTTTGCGACCAGTACCAGATCCCCCACATTAATACTGCGACCCTCGGCAAGGCCATCAGACTCTGCTTTCCCACGATCAAAACAAGACGTCTGGGAGTTCGCGGGAATAGCAAATATCATTGTGCGTGTCTTACATTCTTCCATCAGATGCGGTGATCGGAAAATTTTATTCATCGTCTGTTTCTGGAAGATTGTGGCATTCGTCCTGCGACCTCGGCGGAAGCCGAGTTTTTGCAAGATTATATCCGCAAGTCGAACAACAACGCAGGTCAGTCATCCATAAATGCCGCTCGTGCAGCCCAGGACTCGGGAGAGAACGCAAACAAGGGCGAGGAGCGTTCAGACGAGGACGAAGATGAAGACTCCGAAGGCTCTAGCGCCTCCAAGCGGAATTCCCTCGTTCTTTCAGGAGATCTCAAAGGCACTGTTACCTTTGAAGACATAAGCGACAAGACACCCACCGCAGGCAGTCTATTGTCGCAGGCCCAAGTGCTCGCTAGGAGTAACTCTTACCCAAGTCATACCCCCATCCGCCGACATGCTAGCCAACCGGACCCTAGTATCGCACCCCAACCCACCTTAGCCCTCGGTCCTAATGCCGATGACCAATACGTCCAACCACAGCAACATCTCTCAGTTCGTCATATGCCTCATTTCCCGTCCATCGAAGAAGCTATCGGAGCTAACTCCGCCTCCGCCCAGTGTATTGCTGGGAGAGAAGTATGGGGTTGGTTCCAAGACCACTTGGATGCAGTCTTGGAGAGCGCACGCGCTTTCCGATTCGACCAGTTCGAGATGCACCTCAGGGGGTTCTGGTCGACCTTGACAGGCACTCATCGTGAGGTTGTTCATGCGCCCGCGATCGCGGGACTGATGGCCAAGGCCGATGCGATCGTCTATGATGTACGTCCGTAGCATATGCCACTTTTGTGCTGTCGCTCAATCATGCGTAGGAAATACTCGAGTTCCTCAGGTCCCAGATGCTCTCCCCTCTCCCTACAACTTCTTTGAACAGCTTGCGCCAACTTGCAAGTCAAATGGAAAAAATTCTTCTCCTTGCTCTCGAGGGATATGGGACCACGTTCGTTGAGCCCAAAGTTGAACTGGGCGCACGTTTTGGGCATTTAGTCTGTACGTGCACGCCTGCGCGGATGGAGAAGCATCGCTAAATTAACGTATTCCTCACGCAGTACGATTCGTGGACATATACCAGGTCACTCAAGCTCTAAACACGGTTCTCACCAACCAAAAGCAGCTTGCTGAGATGCGTCGCTCTTGGGAGAAGGTAGATTTCGAATCCGTCAGAAACCAGTCTGCCTTGGTCTGCAACTGTCGGCATGAAGATCTCGTCCAGCTTCTCGAGGTAGAGTTCGTCGCAATGATGGGTAGTCTTGCGAAGAGCAATGAGCCTGTCAGAGAAGTGATGGCATGGGCCGATAAGTGCACGGAGAGACTGATGGAGCAGCGTATTGGAGCCAGCGATGATAGAGGAGCGATGAGTCCTCGTAGCGTACTCATTCGCTGGGGATATGTCACTAGCCAGGTTATGAGGGATCTCGTGAGTTTCTTTTTGCTTTGTTCAAACTGCTCTGTTTAGTTCAAACATCTGCCAGACTATCAGGAGTGACCCTGCTTTTGGCGCTTTTCAGATTTTGAAATTATTCCTCGAGTAAGTTGTAACCTTGGCTCCCTTCGTAGCAGTAATGTTTACAAATGCATAGTGACTGGATCGCAGTAAACGTCCTGCGGAACGTTGCGCTGTCTACAAATTCCGTTGCTGCCTCCGTCGAGCCGGTAATGCAGCAACAATTCTTTTCCCTTTCACCCATGGCTGGACAAGAGAGTTTTTCTACCTCTGAGGCTCGCCCCCAACACGCTATGAACCACACTCCGACAACCTCGAGCATGTTGGCCGCATTGCAACAGGATCCATTTCCTGGTGGGGCGCTGGATGCCTCGGCTTCCGGGTTCAATTCCGATGCATATGGGGGACTAAACTACATGGATACTTCAGTTACCCCTGAGGATTCGATACCTTCCGTTCATCAAGCTGGCCTTGCATTCTCCGAATATGCGACGACGAATACGTTCGATGTTGCGCCGTTTTCGACTCAAGATCTGAGTTTGCCTGGTAATGCTAGTGAGCCAGAGCGCGAAACCGAGACTATTAAAGCGGAGGCTGCATCCTGAACGATCAGCCCCGCAACCATACTTTCCGTCGTTTCCTGGGTTGTGCGGAAAACTTAATATAGTTTGCAAGTACATATGACCACGTTTCTCAACTCATCATTTATTTCTACCTTGCTCCGTATTTGTATTGACCGTTTGTTTTTCAAAAAGTTGTGCTCACTATTGTATAGGCTTTGATCCAAATAATACTAGTGTTCATGTGCTTGCCATTGGACGAGCAGTATTCTTGGTATAAGTAGCACTGGGACTAGATGACCATACATGAACAGTGCTGATCAAGCCCCAGACTATTACTCGCCCGCCCCTACTTCCACTGGCGTCATTGCCGATTCCAAAGGCGTGTCCGCACCACCGTCCGTGTCTTCATACACTTGGAGGCCCTCAACCGGGTACTCTGACTTGGCTGCACTCGTGAGGCGTTGTATTTGCGCCTCTACTTTCGCGATGTTTTCGGCTGTTACGCGCGCCTGATTGGCCTCGTACCACGCTTTCTTCGTTTTCAGGTCCTCGACGACACGTGGAATGTCGGCTGCTGCAGTCGGAAGAGGAATCGCGAGCTTGGAAAGTGCAGTAATAGTTCCGAAGGGTAGAGTTTTAAGGGCATCTGTTTCATGTGCGACTTTGGGCGTTTTGTCCTTCTTTCCCCGTTTCCCCTTTCCCATAAAGTATGTCTCCTCCTCCTCTCCCTTCTTCTTGCGTAGCACGAGACCGTCTGTGGCTGCTTCCACCTGCCTGAGCTCGAGCTTTGGCACGCCAGCCACTTCACCTTTCTCAGGCAACGACGACGAAGGCAGCACGACCGTGTCAGAGCCCTTGCCTGAAAGAGCGTCGACTAGCGTTTGGCAATCTTCAATCTCTGCTTGATACGCAGGCAAGGATGCTTCCTCCCGTAATTGTTTTGCTTGTTCCAACCTCTTCTGAGCTTCTTCAGCGGCGCGCTGCGCACGAGCCCTCTCGGCACGACGAGCACGGTCTTCGTTTACTTTGGCCCTGTAGCGGTCGTTTGCATCTCGGAATCGCTGTGCGGAGGCTCTTTTCTCGTTGAAAAGGGCGTTTATCCGAGCTTGCAAATCGTCACGCTCTTCGAACAGCTTAGTACGGCCAGCATATGCTTCGTCTAACTCCTTCTTGAGCTCATCCAGCTCGGCTTTGATCTTGTCGTAACGATCGGAGATGGCCTTGGACTCCGGGTCATCCAGCTGCTGGCGAAGCTCGTCGGTAGCACTCCGGTCAGCGTCGATTGAATCTTGGGCGGCTTGGAAACCTTCTACAGTCTTTCTAGTCCGTTTGGCCTGAGAGATCTCTTGGAGAGCACGTTTCTCGTCAGCAAGCTTCATACTGCCGGATTCCACCTGCTTTTCCAGGTTCCTGGGCGAAAACATGAATGACGCGATTTGGAAAACTGGTCATCGGAATGGCATACTTGATGTGATTGTCAATCTCGGTGACAGTTCGGAAAGGTGTCTTGCTTCGTGCAGCTTGCAAGTCCTTGGTCTTGAGGCATGCATTCGCTTAGAGCGACACTGACTGGAGGGACACGTTGAGACGTACCTTCTTTTGTATGTCATCTTGCAAAGCCTTGAGTTGATCGAGGACCTTGCCTCTAGAACTCTTGTAAGAAGACTGTTGCTCGCGTATGGTGTCGAGTTCCGCACGGAGCGCGCTCCGTTTGTCGCTTCCCGAAGGCTTGGAGGCCAACGATATTTTCTCTCGGACGGCGACCTGTGAAAACACGATTGGCCACTGCACCAATGACGGCAGGCAATACGACGCACGAGCTTGGTTTGCAGGGCATCGATCTCAGACTTGAGTCCCTCTTGCTCTGCGTCATGAGCAATTTTGTCAGGCTTTCCTGAGCTATGTGTCACCGCATGGTCTGCTTCCGACAGCTTCGAAACCAGGGATGGCGGGACAGCGCTTGCTGGTGTCTCCTGGGCTTTCTTTCCAGACGCTGAGCCGTTGGCAGTGACGTGTGTAGCTTTTGGGTCAGACATGGCTGGGAGAGAAAGACCGAGAAATGGATGGTGAAAAGCAAAGTGTTGTGAATGTGCGAACCCAGTTCAAGATATTATTATAGCCGGTACTTGGTCAGAAAATGACCTTCGCATCAAGCTTTTCCACGTCCCGACGACATTCCTCGTACAGTTCCCGGTAATCGTCATCACCTCCCTCCTCGCCCTCTTTCTGTTGCGTCTTGCGCTTCAGATGTGGACATATCATGACACAACTCGTCGGTCGTTTTGTAGAGCTGGCGTGCCCGAGCTCTTCTTTAGATGCCACGAATACATACGGTATTTGCGCCTCCTCAGAAAGTACAGGGAGATGGGATATGATGTCGATTGGGTTGATGTCAGCAGCGAGAACGAGCAGCCTGGCAGTGAAATGGCGCGAGTGTCGCAGGCAATATGCGGCGAAGGACTTGCCCTTTTTCTCCCTTGCGAATACCCTTAACGACCTCTTTTACACCACGTTTGACTTGCCTGGCTTTGGAGGCTGATGACGGTGTCCAGTGGTCAAGATGCACGAACATGGAATCGGCAGGTTAGGACCGCACCTTTCTTGATCGTCTTGTGCAGCTTCTTGACTAGCTTTTTCTGCGCAAGAGGCCGTGCAATGGGAGCGAGGTCTTCGAGGGGGATAGAGATTTCCTCCTTGTCTTTTTTTACTTTCTTGGTGGGCTGGACCTGGATGAGACCATGAAGCACACAGGGCGATGGCCAGGAAACGCACAGAAGACGCATCTTCCACTCGTGCATCCCCAGCTGGCAGTGCACTCGCCGTCTCCTCTGTCTTTCTCTTTTTCTCGCTCTTGTCCTTGCCCATTATCCTCTCCGGTTGGGTGCGCAGAATATACAGCGAAACGTGACGTGACATACCCGTGACACATGCTCTAATGTACAACCCGGAGCATGTTCAGCCATACCCAATGCATCCCCCCAAGTTCCGCGTCGTACCACCAATTCAACGCGACCGTGACATCGCCCGACTGTCTCACAAAGTGCCACCAGCCCACAGGCAGGTACAACGTGTCCCCCGCAGTCAGTGTAATCTGTATCGGGTGGGCTTCAGGGGGCAGTGCGTCTGGAAGATCTGGGTCTGAGACCGAAGACCATCGTACAGGTGGTACTCCGTGTGATGGGAGGAGACAAAGTTCCGGAGTCCCATCAGAGCGGGTATACACAGCATGCGGGTACATTTTCTCTATTTCTATGAGTAATGCGACGACGACAGTCGTGTGCAGCACGTACCTTCCAAACACCATCCCTCGCTTGGCGGTAGTAATGTAAAGTGCTTAACACCACGGATGACCGTATATACGTTCTCATATGGGTCTGCACGCTTTCAATCAGGTCCAAGAAATTGCAAGGTTGCAGCGCCGTACCACCGTGCATGCTAGTGACGCTGTCGCTGCCCCCAATCCACAGATTAACGGCGTCAGGGGTCCGATCTAGCCGATCTCTCAAGACAGCTGCAAGACGTGGTCATGAATCAACAACGAACCAAGTGCGCCACGAACAAAGTCAACTTCTGGGGGAACATCTCCCCGTAGGGCCACAAACTCCGTGTCACACTCTCCGTTGGTGAAGAAATCTTGCGAATAAAGATTTCCGTTCTGCGATTGTAGATAATGGACATTTTTGTGGTCTGAATCGTGGCATGGTTTGACCGTGTAGGGCGGAGTGCAAGTAGATCCGAGTCACCTGAACGCAACTTCTCGAAAAGGTCGCCAAGGGTCATGGAGTCTATGAACGGCTCAGCAAAGTAAAGTTTCCCGTCCGGCGCGCGGGTGACTGCGTCTGCTCGACTTGCCGCCGTTGGGTCATGCTTTTGTAAAATAGTCACGAGTGATTAGGTCATACCCATTGGGAGTCACCGCAACCGAGATAGACTGGTCTCCCATTTTTTGAACAAGATAGTCATCGTTCCACTTTGTCAAGGCCGGAAACTCTACCCCTGAAATACAGCGCGTTAGCCTCTCTGGGTTGATCAAAAGTATATCATAGTGATACCCTTGATGACCACTGGTCTCGATAAATGGACAAGCCTGGCAAACTCTAGGGGAGTTGGTGGGTGGTCAAGGACGCGATACGATGAACCGTTCATATCTGATCTTTGCGAGTGGATTGAACCCCTCCACCGGTAAGAGGATCGAAGCTCACCAAAATACTCCCTAGATATCCATTTCAGCAACTCCCTGCTGGCAGGAGGTCGCTGTTCAGTGTCCAGGTCGTCAGACATCGAGTTATCTGAGTTTGACCCTACGCCTGGTCACAGAAAGACCATACGCGTGTGACACGTCACGCGACGCGCTCCTGATTCTGCGCAGACGCGGCCCAGATTAACTTACTCTGTTCAACATACCCAACCGCAGCTCGGACAGCGCTGGGCACCGTCCACCATCATGCCAGAAAAGCGGAGAACGAGAAGCACCGCCGGTCAAGCTAGAGCCCAACGGGTACTATTTCTGTACGTTTCTATGGCGTGTAGCTCACAAGCTACCACCCGTGTCAGCCAACGACCCAAACGACACTAAAGGATCTCTTTCGGAGTACAAACTCAGACAACGCTCCTGCCGTGAAAGAACAAGATTTACTCCCCGAGCATGCAGACCTAGTAGCTCCTTCTCTGCAAGCATCCGATCCACGCCCTCCAGCTCAACCATCGCGGCTACCCAAACCGAGTGCGTGAGTTCATTGCTAAACGTCACGGCTGCAAACAAATGTCAATGCACAGGCCAACTATTTCCCATTTTCACGAGGGTCTCTTCCGTGCGAGAAAGACCACCAGATACGGTCATCAACGTAGATGATGCCGAGGTTATAGATATCACTGACATGTCCTCTGATGTAGAGTTGTTGACAGAACCATCTACTCGTCAGCAATCTCCTCGTCCAGAGTCCAGCCGGGCAACCTCGCATTCGCCTCCCTGTTCTCCGATACATCTCGTCGTGCCCTGCTCTAGTAACATGAGCTTCCCGCATGTCGGTACGCACGGGAACACACGTCTGTGCCAAACAAACAAGGAGTTGCATAAACGGACTTTGGGGTTAGGAGACGTCGCGCCTCTCCCGAGTTCATGTTCGCAGCATGTTCGAGGGGTCCAGCATTCTTATACTTGCAGTCAAGCACCTCTCAAGCGTAGCGTATTCCCAAGCTGCAGTCCATCAGACGAAGGAACATTGGACTTCCTCGCAACATGGGGGCGACTGGATGACACACCCTCGACGCCTTTGGACGGTATCCACGGGGCTCTGACACCTGAGCAATGCGAAGAGTATCTCCAATCCCTCGGCCGTCGTCGCATGAAATCACATCCCGCTTTCGAAAGGCTATCTGTCCATCGAGAAAGGACCTCAGTATGCCATGCCGAGATGTGGACTCGTCGTTTTCGTCCCCGACGTGCGAATGAAGTGCTGGGGAATGAGCGGCATGCTCTCTATCTGCGAGACTGGCTTCGTGCGCTCGAGCTGCATTTGCAAGGTTGCAGTCCAGGAGAACCATCGTCGAAGGGTGGCGCCGCCAGTGGAAATAAAACAAAAGGCACATTGAAGAGAGCCAGACCACGAGGCGTGAAGCGACCGCGGGTTATTCGAGCTGTAGCCAAGAAACGAGGCAACAAGAAAAGAAGAGTGGATTCGGATGACGACCTGGATGATTTTGTGGTCTTTAGCGACACGGATGAAGAGCAAGCCGATGACTTTGCTGAGGATTCAGAAGACGAGGTCGCATTCTGCCAACGTACCCTCGCCCGCATTCAAGAACGCGATACAATTGACACCTACGATACGCACCCGGATGCAACAAACGATCCCGATGCAGAAATCGAGGACACCATTCCCCAACTGCAGGAGCCGGTTCGAACCAACTTTTCTGGCAACCTAACTAATACCCTGCTGATAGCCGGTCCTCCCGGGTGTGGGAAGACTGCCGCGGTTTACGCCTGTGCGGAGGAGTTGGGATGGGAAATTTTCGAAGTGTACCCTGGTATCGGAAGACGCAACGGTGCAAGCTTGGAACATCTTGTTGGAGATGTGGGCAGGAATCATATCGTCCAGACGGTTCATAGGCGTGCGCCGAGGAAAACGGTCAAAGGAGAGGCAAAGGAATGCGTAGGACTCAGTGGCTATCTAGTCAACGGCAAGACGAGGAAATTCGCTGGGTTTGGCAAGTCGGAAGAAGCAAGGACGGAAAGAGAGCCTATCAGGGTGGAAGGGGACAGTCCGAGGGATGGGCCGCAACCATTGCCACGGGGCCAAGAGATGGACTCGTCCGAGGGGGGATGCCATGCTGAATCTGATGGATCGAGACGGATCGTTCGGCAGTCACTTGTGCTCTTGGAAGAGGTGGACATTTTATTCAAAGAAGATGCAGGTTTCTGGCCTGCTGTTGTTGATTTCATTCGATGCTGCCAGCGGCCGGTCGTGATGACATGCAACGGTGAGCGCTCTGTTGGCTCGAGGATGTAGGCATTCACGACGGTTGTGCAGACCCTGGCCTAGTTCCTGTTGGTGATCTGCCACTTCAGAACGTCCTCGTTTTTGAGCCTTGTCCGGCGTCCGTGGCAGCCACCTTTCTCCAATGTGTGTCGTTGACGGAGGGCTGGCTTGTTCCGCACGAAGACCTGATGGTTCTATATGAAAGGAGGGATGCCAAGTATGGGTTAGACGTACCGGAAGGGAGGGGATACCCGAGAGCCGAGGGAGATGTCGTTCCAGATCTGCGACGGTCTATCATGCAATTGCAAATGTTGTGCGCGGGGGCGAGGCATGGATCAGCAACAGAAGGAGACGAGGCTTCAGGACACGTTCGGCGATCAGGAGGGGCAATTTCCGCTGCAGACAGGGATGGGCTGACGGGGAGGAGAGTGGAGAGGGACTGGTGGCGGCAAATGAGGCGAGAGAGCGAGCTGATGTCGCATGTCGACGCAGAGCGCGGTAGGACGGGGACGGAGACGGGGGAGGTGAGCTGCAGGTGCAAGCGAGCGTGTGGTGGCTGACCGTGTGTGTGCAGGTGACGAGGGAGGGTGCGGAGATGGGGTATACGGTGCTGGAGGAGAGAGGGGAGGTGTGTTGGGGGCATGATGGGCTGATTGCGGGCGAGGCCATGCGGTATGCACGCGGGTGGGGTGGGACGGGTCCGAGCGAGGCGTCGATCAGCGCGCTGGAGGGTGCTCGCGTGGCGCATCGATCTCGGATGGTGGCGGCGCTGGGGGCGGTCGTCGAGCGAGCGGTGCCGGTGATGGCGCAGACGAGCGTGATGGTGGACTACATGGGCTGGCCCAGGCGGCGGCGGAGGCAGCGGGACCGTGTATAGTAGCCACGTGAGCACGTGAATCGCTCGTTCTCATAACGTCGCCTCGACTCTCTCTTCTTCCCTCCCCGACACGATGCCCGACAAGGACTGTCCGCGACACTCACCGCTCATATCCCTCGCGCCCCTCGACTACCTCCAGCAGCACCGCAGGGGCTCGCTCACGGATCCGTCCCTCCACGCATCTCGCATCGGCGACCCCAAGTATGCCCCTCCCCCGCCGACCGCCTCTCACCCTCGCCCCCTCCCAGCACCCCGCCCCGCCGCAAACTACGTCTTCGGCGACTCCTCCCTCCACCACGAGCACGCCAGCAAGCAGATGCGCAAAATACTCCGCTCCCCCTCCCTCGATCGCGACACCGATCTCACACCAAACGGACACATCCCTCCCCGCCCAAATGGCCTCTCCAGTACGTCCCTCCGCCCCTCTCCCTCACCTCCCCCACCTCTTCCCACAGGAGTACCCTCCGCCGACCAGATCAACACCGACTCAGACAGACACTCCCCCCGCACAACAACCCGCCAGCCCGACGACAGCGACGACAGCTCCCGTCGCCACTCCATCGCAGTACGTCCCTCCCCCCCCTTCCCTCCCGTGTCCCCCCACACCCCTCCGTCCCAGAACTCGTCCGACTCACAACTACAACATGGCACGAAACGCAAAATGTCCTCCGACCGTGATGCGACATCCACCACCGACATCGACTCCCACCTCGCCGGCCCCGGCATACCAAGCCCCGTCAACCTCGACTCTGACAGTCGGGCCCCAAAACGCCGAGGCTCGGCAGTAGAGACACACAGGATGGCCCATCTCACCATCTACGATCACCGTCGCCACTCAGTCCACGCCGGCGCGATGACCTCGGGCCCAGGCATCTCAGGCCCACCCCTGGCCAACGCCGCCCACTGGTGGCCCCACGACAGACGCGACTCCTTGCCTGCAATCCTCCCAAACGCGTCCAGTGGCTACTCGGCATTCTCCGCTAACCAGCCACATGGACGATCACCAGCACCTCCAACGTCCGGTAGCATGGCGACTTTCGCGTGGTCTGCAGCACAACATCCAGATGGCCACCAAGACCCTAATATACAGAATCCCAACCGTCCCTTCGAGTCCCAACCTCTGCCCCCGACCATGATTCCTCCCATGTCCTTTTCCCCTGACAGACGTTCGTCTGTCCCCGAAAACATTCTTCCCGCCGTCGGCCCAACCAGAAACGTACGCTCGCGCTCACGTCCCCCATCACGCCAGCTACGCGACGCCGTCCCACCCACCCCTTCCGTCGCCACCTCTACCGCACCGGCAGACGACTCATCTGCCTCCCCATCCGCGGCCGCGGCCGTGAAGCCGGCCAAGGAACCTGGGTCGACCCCTTATTCCCGCTCGCCCGAACTGAGGGTCTCACACAAGCTTGCCGAGCGGAAGCGTCGGAAGGAAATGAAAGATTTGTTTGATGAGCTGCGAGATCAGCTCCCGGCCGACCGCGGCATGAAAGCGAGCAAATGGGAGATTCTGAGCAAAGGTTTGTCTTAGTCTCTTGTGTCCTCGGGCCACACCTGAGCCACCCTCGCAGCCATCGATTTTGTAATCAATCTCAAACAAAGCCACCAAGACATGGCTCGCGAGATCGATATGCTGAGACACGAGTTGGATAGCCTGCGGCAAGGCATGCCACCGTTCGGTCCAGGTGGTCCTCCACATTCCATCGTGTACAGTCAAGGACCAGTACCCTATCCCCCGCCTCCACCTGGTGCAATATCGCATCCCTCCCAACCGCATTCCCATCAACCACCGCAGCCACACCAGCCGTCCTCGCAGTCGCGGCCGTCATCTTCAGAAAACGCATACTCGTCAGCCGGCGGGCAGCCGTCCCATCCACCGTCGTCGGTTGCAGTGACGAATGGCAGTATACCGTCAGGTAGGGTGGAGGCCCCTCCGACCTAGTACCGCGTCACGTTTCACGGGTCGGCGCCGGGTATTCCTCGTTTGCTATCGGACGATTCCCTGGGATGAGTTGGTCGATGTACATAGTGCTACGCTTTGGCGCTTTTTTTTTTTTTCGTGTTCTTTTCTTTGTCGCATCGCCTGTATATACACGTAGGTGTTTTGCTTACGTGATCAACCGCCTGCTTTGACCGCGACGGCGACGACGACGACGGCGTGCGCGCGAATGTCATAGCTCTGCGTCTTGAAACTCGCTGACCATGCCCCCAAAGTCTGCCGAATCCCTCCTGTTCCACAAGAAGAAACCGGTCAAGCGAGACCCATCCGTCGCTCTCCCGAATGGCACCCCCCCTTCCCCCCGCAAATCCGCAACCCCTCGCCAACAGCCCACCCCACCAAGCACGGACGACCTCGAGGACAGCTCCAAGCTCCCCGACGGCGACTTCTCGGAGTACAAGCTCATGTCCTCGGCGCTCAACGGCTGGAAGTATGACGTGATGAAATTCGACTCTCGCAAACCCGTAGACGTCTCGACGTGGGAGGAGCCGATAAAGCTCAACAGAAAGGATCTCAGGAGACAAGATTCAGCGTCGACCCAACAGGTTCCCGTCCGCCCGATGTTGGGACTCGACGGCAAACCCGTGATTGGCTCAGACGGCAGAATAGTCATGGTCGACGCGGACGGTCGGCCTATCGCGAACATGTCCGGGGAGGGCTCGTCCAAGGAGAAAGAGACCAAGGGAAAAGCCCTTGCGAACGGCAAACGGAAGATGACGAGGAAGACACGTCAGGTTTTCAAGGTTCCAGAAGAAGTCCGGCAGCTCAGAAAGGAAGAGAGATACCCCTGGGTGATGGAAGACGCGAGGCAGAATGAGGTCTGGGTCGGGCAGCTGGAGGAAGTCTCAAAGGCAGAGACGCATGCTCTCTTCATGCCTGCCGCCCAAGAGGTGTTTAAATTCGTACCTGCCAACCGATGGTACAAGTTCCACAAGAAGCCAAAGCACCATGTTCCGGACCTGGAGGAGGCCGAGTCGTTGGTACGTACTGCTTGCTCTGCTCTTTCGCCTTGTTCGTCTGACCTGGCGCCCGCATCCAAGATGGCAAGAATACAAAAGAACAAGGATCCGGAGCGCTGGTTGTTGCACCGCAGACATGGACAGGGTCCTTCTGCAGCCACGTCAGCCATGCTCAAGGCTGATCCTGATGGATATGCTGTCGTTGGTACAGCGCCACTAGTGCATAATTCCCAAAGCAGAGCACCTGGCGGAATGGCTTTACGAACCGTGAACAGAGGTTCGCAGGGGGCAGAACAAGACGAGGAAGGAAATGTTCAGCCCAAACGGGAGGACGACGGTGAAGGCCATCTCGACGAACAGCTGTTTGAAGAAGAAGTCGCAGATGATGACGAGCACGAACCTGCAGATATGGACGACGAGGAAGCCAAAGAACTCGAGGTCAGTCGTCAGAGATGTCGCCTCCCCAATGTCTCGTCATTAACCTCTACTTTTCAGGAACGTCTGAAACGAGAGTATAAGCTGGCCAACAAACGACGCGAAGGCTATATAGACGAATCTGATGAAGACCAAGACGAGTCCCAGCTGTCCAAGGACGGCAAGTCCCTCAAGAAGCTCATGCGCAAACTAGAAAAGAACGTGGCATACGAAAGCGACGAAGAACGCAATCCATACGCGAGCTCGGTGAGTCCAGCATCATTGGCAATCTCTCACGAATAGGTCTAACCATTCTTTCACAGGACGAGAATGAAGAAGAAGAGGAAGCTCCGCTCGTCTCGAACGGGCCTGCCATCCAACAGCAACCAGCTACAAAGCCTCCGACTACAGAGGGTTCCACGGTTGGTTCCCGGGCAGTATCGCCAGCACCCGTATCGAACCTGGGAGGGCATTCTGTCGTCGCCAAACGAGCTACAAGCCCGAAGGGCCCCAAGGCCAAATCCACCAACGTAAGCAGAGGGAATAGCCCGCTTAGTGGCGTACCTGGGGTTGGCAGTCGAGCAACCAGTCCTGTTTCGGGTAGTCCGGCGGCCGCTGGCGGTGGTAAAAGCCTGGTCGGGTCAGTACCCAAGCCCACGAACAAGCGGAAAGCGGATGAAGTTTCTGGGGTAGGTACAACCAGCAGTGTGATGAATGGCCCCAATGCTCCAAAGTCCAAGAAACGGAAGCCACTGCCGAACGGCCCTGCGCCCGAGGGAGAGCTGGAAGAGAGGATGCTCATCGAGTGGCTGCAGAATACGCCGAACGCCACGACTCGGGACTGCATCCAATACTTTACCCCGTATTTGACCAGCGAGGCAAAGAAGGCCAAGTTCACGGCCATGGTGAAGGAGGTCGCGCAGTTGAAGTCAGGGATTTTGGTTCTCAAGAGTGCACTTCGTGGGGAATCTGCTGCTACGTCGCCAGTGCCTGCGACATAGTACAGGTAATGCTGTGTCTTTTGTCGACGATTGTAATCATCAGCTGGAATCCAGTTGCGAGTGCATCCTCTCCCTAATGTGTCGATGCAACTTGATTTGGCTTTGACGTCTCTCCCAGGTGGAATCCTCAGTAGCCTGACGATCGAAATATCGTCCTTATGTGGCAACCAGAATAGCAGTCTTTGGAGGCTGACGTCGTAGGATTCCCCTTCAGTCGTATAAAATGCAAACCCTCGGGGACGTTCTCCCTTTATCGCTCCTCCTCTCGCTACCCCTACACACTCTCTATCTTGACCTCCTCTCCTTTAGGCTCTCTCCCTAGCCATGCCCATCCGGTTTACCTCTGCCCTCCTCCTCGCCGCTACCGTTGTACACGCATCCGTTGACTCTGCAGACAGCAAACGGTTACCCAGCAGGTGGTACCACGAAGAAGACCATCCTGTCTACAGCCTGTTTCGGCGTGCAGGTAGCAACGATGGTGTTAGCTATGCCGCCATAGGAACGCCTGGTACGGTTTACGTCGATTTGCTCTTTGCTCGACGTTTACGCGGACTGGGTAGAATGGTCTGCGGGTTTCCCCGCCGACATGGCCGCGACCACCAACATGCCTCAGACATGGATCGACGCGTTGAACAAAGCCATCGCGGCTGGCAAGATCCCTGATATTCCCATGTCCATTAGCACCACGGCCGAGAACCCGGTCTATCCCTCGGGTTATGATCCCTACAGCGCCACTGTCTGCTCGTCCACGTACAAGTGTGCCACTCCTGGCGACGTTTGGGACGCCCCGCCTGGCGTGGTTGCGCTCAGCTTTGACGATGGCCCATTGCCGGTGGGTTTCTTTTTCTTTTCATTTTTCTTCCTGTTGCATGGCCTGTTGACGGATATGTATCTAGGCTTCGAGTGCCCTGTATGACTTCCTCGTCAAGAATAACGAACATGCGACCCACTTTTTTATCGGTCAGAACATGCTCTTGCACCCGCAAGAGTTGCAAGCTGCAATCAATAACCAGGACGATCTCGCCATTCACACGTGGACGCACCCTTTTATGACTACCAAGTCCAACGAAGAGGTGCTGGCTGAGTTGGGCTGGTCCATGTGGCTTGTCCATAACTCTACAGGAGGACGCGTCCCCAGATTCTGGCGGCCTCCGTATGGCGACTCTGATATGCGTGTTCGCGCTATTGCCGAGGAAGTCTTTGGGTTGACTACGGTCATTTGGAACCAGGAGTAGGTTATTTTTGCTTGATCCCGCAAGTCGTCTCCTTGTCTGATATTTTCTTCTCTCTCTCAGTACTGACGACTGGACACTCGATCAAAACCCTCCTGGAACTACGCTAGAAAAGATTGGTACACAGATGCAAACATGGCTCACGGGTTGGTAACTTTGGGGTTCATTTTGCTACGTGGATTGCTGACGGACACACAAGGTCCCAAAACCCCGGGTCTCGTTATACTGGAACACGAGCTGTCTGACTTGGCGGTACAAGGTTTTATGAATGCATACCCTCTAATGGTTTCAAACGGTTGGAAGCGTGTATCGCTCGCACAATTGGACGGTCTGGGATCGTACCAGAATGCACTCGATGCAACTTCTCCCGTCACTCCTGCGCAAGTTGGTATTCCCATTAATGTCAAGCCCCCGAACACGACTGCTCTGCGCAAGACCATGTAAGCTTGAAATATCTTTGTCGAGCGCGTTTTTGTTGAAACTGCGTGACAGGCCCACGCCCTCTGCTCACCGTACCGGTTCGGGCGTTCAGTCGAGTTCGTCTCACGGCGCTTCTGGTGCTCCCCATGCAAACCAGAAGAGTGGAGCCGGCCACTTCAGTACTGCGTCGCTGGTACTATCGGGGATTGCTACCCTCATTGCCGCTGTAGCTGGCAGTGTTCTTCTTTGAGTCGGAACTTGGGTATTGGTGCATGGATACATTTCTATATTACCGTCTCTCTCTCTCCCTCTTTTTCCTCTTTTCTATGGAACCACACACGGCCTTTACACTTAGGACTATGAATCGTATGTCACACATTGGTCATTTCCCGAATCTGCAAATATCATTGTTTCATCACGTATCGTAAGACGTCGCATCCATAAAAATACACGTGAATACATGAACAGTTATGCCTCTGGCAAATGAAAGGTAGGTGACAACTATGACCCTGTCCGTAGAAATCACGTCCAAAGGAAGATAGATCTGAGCAAAATCCTGGGCCGGGGAATCAGGAGGTACGTCGGACTCGCCGTTTCATGACGACAGAATGCTTGGCCATTTGATCCGGAGTCCTTCGAGCCAACGCATATACAAGAGTTCAGCGATAGGTGACTTGCGTGCTTGGGTAGCCGGGTCATCTGCTTTAAGAGGATGGGCCGATGACGAGCTACTCGCTTCTGCTGTGGGGCCGCTGATGTCCTCTTGAACTTCAGTGACAACCAACCCTCTGGCGGTCATTTCGCTTTTCCGAATGATTCGTTTGTGAGGAAATAGTCCACGAGAAGTCTGCACGTGTTGACGAACAGCGGGATTCCTAAAGTTGCATACATAGCTGTTTTAGAAACGCGATTCGCCGGATGCACGAAAAGACCTACTCGTTGATGCCAGAAAGAATGTCAAGGATGACGTTGTAAGAAAGGGTTGCGTTGGCATCACGCAGGTCAGCAAATCCACGAGCTATCATGCTCAGTGACTCAATCTCCCGGGCGTCCATATCGTCACGAATGGCCTTTGAGGGAAGGTCAGGAAGGACGACCGGCAGGGTGAGTACTGGGTTGTGCTTACGTTCTGGAGGACCGGAAGGATTACATCGTCAACCATAACCTGCCCTGCCTGTTCTGATTCACTTGCTCTTCGCTTATACGACGAACGTTCTTTGGTGGGTGAAGTCGATGGTGGAGATTGGGAGGGATCATCTCTGCTCCGCGTAGTCCCGACATACTCTGCAGAGAGCCTCAGAGAGCCAATAGTATCGACCTTCTTCACTGGCCTGATCGTATCTACACCGGAACCCAGATCAGCCTCTCGCATAACCGTCCCAGCTCCGGTCGTTCTGTGCCTCGCAGCGTACGACGAACGTTTCATAGACCGCACTGAACCAGTGTAGGCAGGGGGCGCATCTCGAGGTACCCCGCCCTCTTGTGGAGTGGCAGGCCCGGACGAATCACTCGGCGAGGCATCCGTCGCGGTGAGAGTGGGAATGTCCTGTGCTTCAGGCGGTGATTTGATCATGACAGTCGAGTGTGTTGCCTGGTGACTCATCCCAATACCACTAGATACCCACTGCTCGCTACCTTTGACAGCACCCTGTGTATCAACGGACCGATCTTCGTCGTCATAGACCAAAGGATCTTCCTCGACTTCTTCGTCATCCATGTCAGGAAGCAGGTCCCGAGCAGCACTGCTGAACGTCCCCATTACAGACGAAGATTTGATGGTGTCAAAGTTCCATTCACTGCGTATCGTGGCGTTACTCTCCCAGTTGGCGGTTCCCTTAACCGTGGGTTGGTATGATTGGAGACCCTTTTGCGGAGATTGGGCGCGAAATTCCTGATAGCGTTCAATGAGTTCTGTAAGACATGACGTCTTCTTTGCGTTCTTGACGAATCTATGTTGGAGAAGCTCTTTGGCTGTGGGACGCTGGGCATTATGTGAGAGCGCATCAGACGAAAATAGGCATGTCGTACCATGCTAGGATCTTTTGTCAGGCACAAAGAGACGAATTCTTTGAAAGCAGCGCTAAAATTACCCTCGAGCGTTGGGGGTTTCGCCTTGGGAATGAGGAAGAGCACGCGCATAGGATGGTACTCTGCCAAGGGGGGCTCTCCCATTGCCATCTCAGTCGCGGTTATGCCCAGACTCCACATGTCTGCTTTAGCATCGTATCCGGCTTGACGGATGACTTCCGGTGCCATCCAGAAGGGGGTGCCAACAAACGTATGTCTTAAAGTGCTCGTGAGTTGGGCTGCAACACCGAAATCCGCGAGTTTGACTTTGCCTTCGGCAGAGAGCAAGACATTTGCGGCTTTGATGTCTCGGTGGATAGTGCCCTCGGAGTGGAGATAAACAAGGCCGTAGAGGAGCTCACGGCAGATGACCGCAATGTGTGCTTCCGAAAAGACGCCAGCTTTGAGCAAGTCGAGACATGATCCTCCAGCGAGGTACTCCATGATTATCCACAGCTTGTAAGCCACGACAAAAGAGCCGTAATATCGAGTGACATATTCTGAGTCGCACTGGGCTAAGCTGGCTATTTCCTGTTGGATCTCTAGTATGTCGTCATCCGAGTCCTCCAAGTCTATGACAAGTCAGAGGCTGAGAGGCGGGCTGGAAGGGCACGCACTGATTTGTTTGATGGCGACAATCTGTTTGGTCTCGTTGTGTATTGCCTTGTAGACCGTGCCGAAGCTGCCTGTACCGAGTTTGTCGAGCAGGGTGTACTGACTTGCGGGATTGCTGCCGGGAACAGGGCAGGGTTCTCTTGGAGGAATGTCCTGGCTGGACCTTGGAGAGATCTGGGATGGACGGTGGTCGATGTCTACCTGGCTTGGTTTCCTGAGACGGTTACCAGGCGGGGACATGGTGGTTTTAGCGAAAGCTGGGCAGCCGTATCATAGGGCGTTGACGCCAAAGATATGCCGACCGTGGTCACCACTCCTCTACACGTGTTCGGGGACAGTTCTATTTCTCATCCCACAGTCGCCGCACCAGCGACAGCTTCAAACGGTCGATAGAGCCACAGCATGTCATTGTCGATCGGGCCCTGGTAGGACACACAAACAAGGTGCAAGTAAACGACGGTAACGTGGTGAGACATGGTCTGCTGCTGCAACTTCATGCCTTGACTGCATATCTACGCAGTGGAAAGTGGATGTCCTTCTTGTGCTGCTTTACGGTCCTCAACGACGCCTCGTGCTACAGATCGTAATATCGTCTCAGCCCACAACTAAGATCGGCCCAGTGCTCACCTTGGTCAGTCGCCGTCTGATTGCACGAGTCTTTTTGGGTCGGAGGTCAAGTGGGAGATATTTCTTGTTCTTGTAGTACTCGCGCAGATTTTGACGCGACTTGTGGTTCATCACAGTCAAGACCCGTGCAATCGACTTGCGCACGACGTTGCTGTGAGAGTATCGGGACCGGCGTCAAACCCAAAGTCACGACCGGAACGTACATCTTGGTAAGTTTTGAAGGCGCCCCTCCCGTGGTCTTTTGTACCCGGAGGGTAAGCAGCTCGTTCTTGAGTTCGGCAAGTTGTTTGGTCAAGTCATTTTTGGACCTGTGAGAAGCAGCGCGGGTGATCGTATCAGAATGTATAGAGTGGCTGCGGTGTTGGGCCCTCACTTGGACTGGAGCTCGTAGGCCTTGACTTTAGCGGGCATTTTGACGATACTGACTGGGATCAGGAGGCCGTTGTGGAGATGAGCAGTGTGGTGTGGCTTACGCAACCAAAAACTGTATAGTTTATCAGCCACAATTCTCACGCTATGGGTGCTAATACATCTCGGAGGCATAACAATCAGACGCGAAGGGTCGACTACGCGTTGTAATCGACGAGATCTTGAAATTTTACGAGTGACCCCCCGAAAATGTCGAGCGAACTTGGGCGCATCAGAACGCCTTGTCTGACTCCAAAGGAACGACTTTACCTCCCATAAGTCAGATCGACTTTTCCGGCCGAGAGTGAATCCACAAGAGCCAGATCCGAGACATCTGTGCATGATCAGCTATGTTGACCGGCGTTCCACGCCAGACCTTACGTTTTGCTCCCCCAGCATACGTCGTTGGTATCGTCACCCATTCCCCGAGTTCTGGAGTCTGGTTCAGTCCACGATGCATACGTCAAGGTAAGTGGGATACTCGCTCCTCACAAGGTCTTCGTCGATCCCTTGGCATAGTCCCTCGACATCCGCAGCATGGATGAGAAACTCACTAGATAGAGTCAGTCGTTCCCATCTAGCCTAGTATTCCCCCGCACTTGCCTGCAGTATTCTGACAGCATGTCGAGTGATTCTAAGCCAGTCTGTTCACTGTCTGAAACAGGACGGATAGCCACTTCCAACCCACCTTTGCATACCTCCATATCTGTGATGTCTTGCCACTTGTTCATCGCTACGAACCATTTCTCCCCTCGGCGACGACAGCTATTCATCGTGGCCATGAGCTTGTTACATGGAGGGTTCGTCTGCAAGCAAAGGGCTAGCTGACCTCACATCAACGACAAGCCTGTCCCTGCCTACGGCTTCGGAGACAGCATCAAGTTTTTCTCTCTCAAATTTCGCTCCAGGGAAGAGATATGATGTGACAATGACCTGCAGAGATTGAGACGGCAATCAGATCGCAACACTCTACCTACCTTGCTAGCACCCGCATCCAACCATTCTCGCGCATTCGCGGTGGTAATTCCGCCGCCTATTTGCAAAGCACCTGAAGCACACGACAGAGATGAGTCGAATTGTGTCCAGGGATCGAGGTCAAGGGACACACCTGGCCACGCCTCCAATGCCTCTCTCGCAGCATCCTCATTTCCAGGTCCTAACTTTATGACGTGGCCCCCTTGCAGATCGTACCGTCTATACAAACGTGCAAAATCGCCTGCGGATTGGCTGGAGACGGTCAAGTAATGTTCCCGCTCGACCGTCGGCCCACCAACCTCGTGACAAAATTTGTCCTCAGTGCTCCTGGATCATGGTCCGACAAGGTACCGCCGACGATCTGTTTCACCTTGCCATCGTGAAGATCAATGCACGGCTTGAACCTGCTTCGGCGTTTGCAGTCAGCCATCGTCCGCGTCTGTGATAGATCATTGACTGGACAATCCAACACGTTGAAATATTTCATTTCTCATATAACACGCAAACAGCACGGTGGTACACAACGATCAGTACTCCAACGATGCTTCCATGATTCGCGTGAGATGTTCCTTTCCGTCTTCTCCAGCGACATTGCCAATGTTCGGCGCAAGGTCCAGTACACGCCGTTGTGGGAGGGTGCCCTCGACAAGCCCCGGAATGTCGTCCTTCGTGTAACCCACCGCCTTCAGACCACGTGGTACACCGAGCCCGTCAAGGAAGCGAGCAATTGATTCATACAGGTAGCAACCAATCTCGGAATCTGGAATACTGGTGATGGAAGGGTCGGTCACCGTCGTGTTGTTGAAAATCGCCAGCGCTTCCCGATGGCGGTCGGGAGACGACGGTGCGGTGAATTGGAAGACTAGGGGAAGATGAAGGTCGTTACTCTGGCCAAAGCTCGAATCATACCTGCGGGTCCTGTAAGGGCGACACTGATGTACAGGCTGTAGTGAGCGATGGTCAAGCACAGGCGAGTTCCGTGGCGCACCTGACACCGTGGGGGATGATAGGGTGGTCAACTTGGTATCCTGGGTGTTTGTATCTGGGACCTCTCTTGTTCAAACCAGAAATCTGACCAACGCTCCTCAGCAAATCGGATGAGCTTTTAATCACTGGAACAAACCGGGTAGCTCATTCCATGACACAGATGCACACCAGCATTTCCGAATCCGATGCCAGCAAAGGAAGCAGCGAGGCTACGACGCCCAATGTAAGCTATTTACGAGAAAATTCACCAAAAAGATGCATACAGCATTTGACTTCTTGCTTCGTGGTCGGCACTGTCTTTGGCGATTCGAGGGAGGTACTTGACTGTGGTCCTGAGCGCCCACATGGAAAAAATGTCGGCAACTGGGTTGCTTCCTTGGTATGCTGGGCGCAAGATTGGGTTAACCGGACGAGGTGTACGTTCCGTGTAACTGGAGGGGATGAGCAAAAGCAAGTTTGAACCACTCGTTGTCATTCTCACGGAATCGCAGTGTAGCTCTCCATACTGTGGAAAAGGACGTCAAGGCCAGCGCTAATGTGTACTTGTGTTGGACAGCTTTCGGTGTTTGCGGTGTCAACTATGCCCAATACCGGTTTGAGGGCGCGACTCGCGATACCGGTCTTGAACGCACGCGACGTGACATCGAAAATCGCGGCTCCAGTGGTCTCAGAACCGGTTCCAGCAGTAGTGGGGACTGAGGATGGGTCAGATCATGACGAGCGGGACCTCACGGGATGGTGCTGACCTGCAATGAGAGGTCGTAAGGTCTGAGAGATAGGAAGCCCCTTGCCCACGGGAGCATTGACAAAGTCCATCAGGTCGTTATCCTTGTAGACGGTAAACCTAGCCAAGCGTCAGACCACGGGGAATAAGAGATTTACAAGTACGAACAAGTTTGCAGTTTTGGCAGTGTCGATGACACTTCCGCCTCCAACACTTTGTGATATTCGATTGGGTATTACAAGGCTCGGGCGATCGTACGTGGTACTTACGCGAGGAAATGGCTAAAGTCGTGTTGCCTCGCCCAGTCAATAGCCATCCTCCAGCTCTCCTCAGTGGGCTCGGCTACCACTTGGTCGAATACTTCGAAAGGGAGATCCTCCTGGGATTGTACGGACTCGAGAGCCTGGAGGAAGGGTGATTGGGGTAGAGTGTTGTGACAGACGGAGGGACACTGACGACAACCATCGGCTTGAGCTTGGCCACGACGGGGTCCGTGAAGACGCCAACCTGGGGGAGGGGAGAAGCAGGGGCGACAAGGTCAAGAGGCGGGGAGAATTACCTTGCGCGCTTTCATGTTCTTGAGGTCCATGCCGACCTCACGGGTGACGCCTTCGCCGAACCTGAGGTTCGATGCGGCAACCTTGTGAGGGATGAGCTGCCAGGGAAGGAGGAGGGGTGTCTGGCACGTACCTCGAAGGCGTACTCTCTCTGTGGGGCATGGACAGGAGTGGCAAACTGTCTAAGCTGGCTGATGGCGTGTAGTGGGTGTGGATGGGGCGAGCAGCGATGGCAGGGACAGGCGGGATGCTGAGCGGTGAGGTTTATGAGGCGGAGGATGGCGCTCCTCGTCGTGGCGGGCATCGTTGGAGGTCAGGTCGGGGTGTCACGTGCTCGACCCCGCACTCGACTAGCGCGGCCATTGAGCAGCACAGCCACTCAATTGCGCTCTCACCATCGTCGCTCATTCATGGCCGTCAGCATACCCGTCCTGCACCGTCGCAGCGGCTCAGCTGCTGTCGCAGTCGCTCCTTCAAACACGGCAGCTTCACCTTCCACCTCTCTCTCTCTCAGGTTTGCACTTTCCCCTCTTCCTTTTATCTCCCCAACACGCCTTTTCCAGTGACGTGCACGACTTGATTTACATCGCCAACGTACGTCTCTCCTGCCCCAGCTCTCCTCCTACTCACTCGCGTCACAGATCACCATCGGAGGCGTTTGTGAGACCCGCCGTTATGCACTCATGGTCGCGTGCTCATCTTCAATTTTAGCCTTCCCCGTCCAACTCGACACGGGCTCGTCTGGTAAGCCGCATAACCCCTAGCGGCCCTCCTTTAACATTGCGATCCATAGATCTTTGGGTACTTCCCACAACGGAAGCGCTCCCAAACGCGGAGGCTAGTGTCAGTAGGGTCCTCTCTCTTTCTGACTCTCACACTCATGTCCCACCAAGTCCACCAGCTTAAACCTCACCGTACGTATCAGCACTCCCGACCTTGCTTTACTGGGACTCATGTCGCATAGTATGGCATCGGTTGGGCCCAGGGTCAAGTAGCGTTTGCTTCAACAGATTTTGCAGGGTATTTCGGCTATCTAACTCTCTGGAACATCCACAGCTAATCTCTTGAATAGTGTCACTGTACCTCACCAAGCGTACCTCAACGTCTCGTCAGCTCAGAACCCAGCAATGACATACGGGGCAGTAGGCATCTTAGGTCTCGGTTTTGATTCCTTGTCCCATATCGATGCGGCAATCAATCAAACTGGATCGTCCTCTGGACGAACGCTACTCTACAACCTTTTTCACGATAATCCCAGCGAACCCAATTTCATTGCATTTTCATTACAAAGCACTTCAGACGCGGACGGGGTTCAGGGCACCCTCGCCGTTGGCGAAACAGATCCCTCATACGCCAACGTGACCGGTACAAACAAGATCCCGACGTGGCCCGTCAGCGCACCTGCACGCTGGAACGTCCTTTTGGACTCCTTTATCGTTGGAACACAGACACATGCCATCTCGACGACCGTATCCGCGGCGCCGCCGAACAAGGCTGTCGTTTTACTCGACAGTGGCACTTCATACACGTAAGCTGCTCGTTAATTGTCGTCCTGCAAAACATTCAACGGACAAACATCTCAAGTTATGCGCCTGTCGACGTGTGCACAGCCATTTACGGAGGCATTTCTGGTGCACGGTATGATTCCAGTCTTGGCCAATGGACTGTTCCATGTGGCGCCGAGATTGACATGGCCCTTCAAATAGGGTATGTCCCTAGTTTATCCTGAACTGAATATCCGTTGAGAGGTCGTCAAGCAACCAGATCTTTCCCATCCATCCGCTCGACGTCTTGCCCACCGCTTTGGGTGACCCAAACGTCTGTGTGGGCTCTTTTATTCCACAGGCCGTGTCTGTGGGATCTGGTCAATTGTTGGTTCTTCAGATCCGTATCGCGCCGTGATCGAATCTAACTCTTTGTTCAGCGACTGGCTGATTGGTGACAACGTCCTCCGCTCGATCTACACCCTTTACAATTTCGGCGACTTTAACTCCTCGGGGGGCATGGGTGACCCATACGTCCAAATGCTTGCTCTCATCGACCCCGTTCAAGCCTCCATTGAATTTCATAATGTTAGAGGCGGTACCCCGAACACTAATATCACCTACAATGTTTCAAACTCTTCATCTGGACCTACCACAGTCACGCTGTCGACGGACGTTGCCACGGCGCTGGAGAATATCTCCCGATTTATCCCTGCGATCCTCGGCATCGTAGCATTGAATGCACTGGTGTTGATTGTACTTGTCGTCGTGGGCATCCTCCTGCTCTGCAGACGCCGCGGAAAGAATGCTCGAACTCGGAGGATTCCCGGAAGACTTAGCCCCATGCCAGTGGAGAATCCCGTTGGGGGCAGAGACTTGGATCTGTCTAGGAACGTACCACATACATACCAGCCAGTATCCATGGCACTGACAGAGGATACCCTTTTCGTTCCCCCGACGCCCGGCTTCAAGAACGAGTCCTCGAGATTTGGAGATCGTCCGAATTCGATCGCGTAATGCAACTGATATGTACTTGGACTGAGCCGTTGCATTCGTCGCCGTCGGGACTTTTGGTTGCAGGCTTGATACGCAGGCTATAATGGACTTTCCTGTCACGTCTCGCTGTCCTTCCACACAGTATGCCTTATCTAGTTTGTGAACATAAATTTTACGTGTGATGGTCATAGACGGTAGGCGCGAGGTGCGGAAGTAAGTAGACGTTTAATGACTGCGGGGTTTACTGCTCCTCGCGGCGAGGTCGAACGAGACCGCCCCGTCCTCCTCAGTCAGGGTGGTCAGGGTGCCCAGCGTAGAGCTCTCCGATCTGAGGGTATGCCCGATGCTGCGAACCACTTCCTGAGCACAAGCTTTGACGGAAAGAAGCCACTCTTGGCGGTGTTCAGTCCGCGGGTCATCCAGCAGTTGGTCGACGACGCTCGCCAGGGCTCGGGCAAACGATGCCCGATAATATGGTTCGGCATCCTTGCCGTGGAGGAGATTATTGATACCAACGTACTCCGAGAGCCAAACTGCTTGTAAGGCCTTGGTGTTGTCTTTGGACTGTTGGGCTATACGCATCACGAAGGACATTGTTTCAGCGTTTGGCGTGAGGTTCCTGCCCTCGGGGTGCTTCTGGACCGTAGGGGGTGCCTTACCCTCGGATTCATTGAAGGAGTCCGTCTGGATGCCCGTCATGAGCTGAAATGACTTGATCGCACTTTCCCAATCGCGGGTGCGGAGGCAAGTCAGCAGCACGAGATGATAGGTCCGCATTTCGGGACGCAGTTCGGGGATGTTGTATATAGCATCATTCCTCAGGCACCATTCGAGAGCGTCCAAAGCTTGAGAGGACTCGTGAGGGGAGGCAAACATGGCGAGGGACGCGTGGGCGCGCAGAAGCTTGTGAATGTGTGACTTGGCCACAAGCGAGCGGAGACCAGGTTGATCGAAATCGAGATTGTCCATGACAACGTGCATGAAATGAATGCAGAGCCTGTATTTCTGCATTGCAAAACAGACTTGAAGCGCAGCGTCGAGGGTCCAGTAATTTAGACTGGGCAGGAGTTTGAAGGGTTTTGAATGACCGGGTCTTGTGAGACCGAGGTGTTGGGCGATGATGTCTAACGCAAGATTCTGATCGGCCGGTCGACCGCGGGTGAGGGCCTGTATGGCTGCCGTGATGAGGCGGGAGTCGAGCTCAAAATCTGGGCGTTTCTGCATGGTCTTTTCGATCTGCAACCAGACGTGTTTCGCGTCTGAAGCAGCAGTGCTGCCGCTCTCCGTGATACCTGCGCGCCCCTGGTGATTGATAATGGCGCGAAGCATGGCTGTGAAAATGAATCTGTTTGGTGCATGAGGACCATCTTGATCCATGGCAAAGTAGACGTCGAACATCTTTTGGACATCACCTGCGGCACCGAGGACGGATATGTAGATGACAAGGGGGGTGAGGGAGAGTTGTGCGAGGTTGCCGGGGTCATGGTGTTTGACGGACCGCGTATACTCGAGGTAGTAGTGATAAAGGGCGTGGGCGTGGGCGAGTTGTTTGGGGCGGTTGGGCCAGTCATCGATTTGGGAGAGACCCTTGAGCATGGTTACGAATGTGGAGATGTTTGGGGAGAACCCGCGACGCTTCATCTGCACGGGGTGAGATCAAGGCTGTAGAGGAGCGGGAAAGGACCTACATCGATGAAGAGCGTGTACGCGAGTTGGAACTTTTTGTGGGCCATGCAGAGGGAGAGCATGGTGTTCCATGCGGGGACGTTCTGTGCATCTCTGGGCACGGAGCGGAGGCGTTGGACGGCGCCCTCGACGTTTCCGTCTGCAGAGAGCTGCTTGAGTTGCAAAGCGAGGTCGTACGGGCGGAGGAGCTTTTTTGGGCGGGGAGCTGAAAAGGCACGGACGAGACGAAGCACACTCGGGGCGCGTCTGGCAAACATCAAAGGACCGTGGGTGACTCTAATCGCTACTTGGCTACTCCATCACGCCTTGTCCAGTCTGAGATCAACCCGTCTAGCCACTAGCCCAATCACAAACAACGACATGAACGCAGCCCCGACCACAATCGGCTTCTTCAGGTGTGCTGACAACGGTACCTTGTACGAAACCTACACCCATCGTCAGAAACTGCACCCCAAAACATAGCACCGCTCGACGTACATATATCATGGCGGTGTGCTTGTCAGTCAAATTCTTGTATGTCAACGAGACGGCCGGACGCCCCGTCGTATCAAGGTAGCTTACGTGCGTCGAGATCGTACTCGACAATGCGGGGAAAGGTGTCACAACGTCAATGTCACTGTGAAACTCAACATTGAGCCTCGCCATTTTGTACAAAACCAAAATCCTCACATTGCGCCCTCGGGTAGAATAATCTTGACGTCGGCCTCATCTACCACCGACCCGGGGATGTACGTCATGACAGGAACACCAACGATGTGTCTCTGATTCGCTGCATCCCAGCTTACGGAGTCTTGAAGGGGGGTGTCGAACCCAAGAGTAAACGAATAATTCCATCCACCCAAAAGGGGATACCTGGGCCGCATTTCAAGGACACTGTGCTGAATGGCCTTACTGCCCTTGGGTACAGAAGGTGTCCGGCGCAGACGAGACGTGGATACATTCCCATTCAGGTCATAGAAGTATGCGTTCGTCACGCCCGGCGGGAGGTGTAGGGTTAAGCCGTTAAGTGTATGTGCGGCCACGCGACCAAAATAATTTTGGCTTTGGTAGTCGAGACGAGAAAAGTGTCCTTTGAGGCTGAATACGTTTCGCAATGGTCGACAATCAGCCAATGACAGAACATGCATATACTCACAGAGGACCGGCATTGCGGAGGTTAATTTTGTCCTCAACGTTGAGGTTGGACCCCCAGTGGCTAATTTCAGCCGAACGCTGAAGTTTCGTGACGTCAAGAACGGGATGATCAAAACTATAGTGCACGGAGACCGGCTGTTGGTATTTGGAGAGGAACTCTGTGCTCGTAGAGGAAGCCACGTTGTGGTAAGGTCCGTAGGTGATGATAGCTCCTGACTTGGTTACTGAACCATCTCCGACAAATTCATCCACGCCCTCAGGAGTAGAATAAGAAGGAATATCTGGGGTGGAGGCTCTGCCCGAGTGTTTGATTCTACACGACAAGACACGGTCGAATCACGTACCTGACTTTGGTACGCTGAACGAGAGTAGTGTAAGGGCTAATAACGAACAAGCCTGTGTCATATTTCAGGAACTGGGGATCTGTTTGCGCAGCGTATGCCGGGTAGGGATAAGTTGCATGCGTCTGGATCGTCTCAAGAACAAGATTGATCGTTCCGTTGACCGCAAGCTTCCTCGGCAATGTCACAGCAAATACGTGGACATCACTAGAAGCGGATTGGCGTCAAACACCCCAAAGCGCACATGTACACGTCGACGCACCGTGTATCACGTTCGCCCAGGTCAGCGATTTCGAGCGGCCGCACTTGACCTTTTACCTTGGCTTCTATCCAGCTCGTTTTTTCCCTCTCATCCTTGCCGAGGGCGATGTGGTATGCAGTTTGACCTGGCTCGAGTGCTTTGACAGCGTATGTAGTACTGATGTGTACGAGAGAACCACCGAGTTCAATGGTGCGCACTATGGCCGTGTTTTCGAATGCTGGACCGGCCAAGGAGAAGGAAGGAAGCAGTGAGCTCGCGAGGAGCAGTAAAAGTGATTGCCAGCGTCGCAGCATCGTCCGTGTAGTGGTTCTGTTCAGAGCGACGTGTTAACCTCGCCAGTGGCTGTGACGTTTTTACACGGCTAATATCTACCAAGTCTACCATTGCCAGATGGATGCGGGGTTCCGAAGAGGAACGTCCTCACGAACGACACCAGCAGATACTATCTTCTTTAACCGCATCTTACGCTTCTCCTCTTGTAGCTGCTCAAAGGTTTTACATGACCGCAATATCACATTCAGCCGCGAATCTGGGTGTACGCGTATTCCGAATTTTCCTCGACCGCGCGGCTCAAGACGTTTGAGTTGCTTCGGCCCCTTGGTCACCCATGCCTCGGCTACGCAGATGTGCGCGTAAGTAGAACCAAAGAACCTATAAGCAAGACTGGGGATGCACTCACAGACAATCAACCTCGAAGGATCCATCTTCTTGTACACGGTGGCGTGAAGCTTCGCGGTTGCCAACATGCTCTTGATACGACTGCTAGCGCGCTTCTCGCTAAACTGCATCTGCATTATTGCATGATCGATGGGTTTGCCAGAAATTTGCCTCCCGAGCATGTTCAGCTTCCTATGGGAAATCTTGAAGTTGGCAGTCGAGTATTTGTGCTGAGGTCAGAAAGGGAGCTTCTCAACAGACGCCCTTCACACTCGGAAGGCGAGATGTACCTCGTGCGCGGGTTGCTTGGGTCGCGTCCAGACTTGCCTTGGTTGTTTTGTCTTGGACAGAGACTCCTTTGTCCCCGCGTCGCTCGTGGGCACGTCTTGGAAGACTTCATCTTGAGCGGGAGTCGCATCCCGGTGCTTGACTACACGTTCGGACGGCTTCTTCGGGGCTGGAGCGAATTTCTCTTGAATCCATTGCATGGGATTCCAGTAGCTGGGAGCGATCAGAGGGCGCGGGTGGGCACGTCGGAAAGCACGACCTACGTTCTGCGGCTCTGCCAATGTACTCCGGAGTGGGGTCGAACTACATGATTGCCAGTGAGGCTGGATCGCTCGTACTGTTGTTTGTCCGCACCCACCGTGCTTGACGAGTCCGCGCATGTTGGCACGAACCGAGAAATCGTGTCACGCTCTGGCAGAGTCACGCGTTTTGCTTTCTGCCACTCACTCGCTCGGATGCTCACCATCGGTGCTATTCTATACGTCTCCCTTCTCTTGATAAACGCAGTGGCCGTACTCAGCGAGGACCGCTTCCTTGCGCGCAGTGTGTTCTGCTTCGTCCCTCTGCGTCCGGCAGCTCAACCCCTTTGCAGTCGGCTGGGCCTCAACGCAGCCCCAGAACTCCAACGCAGCCTTCCATCAGCCCTATGACCAGCCCGGTTACAGTTTTGCTGCACAGCAGGATGTCGGCGTCAAAGTCCGCATAATAAACCTCATCAGTGCCGTGCGGACACTCATGCGCAGTAAGCGTGTTCAAACATGCAAAAAAAAATATCACAGGCACTCATCCAAACAAGTTCCTCTAATAGGGTTGAACCTAGTAGTCATCGTGTACGAACTGATTCTTGGTGGCTAATCATGAATATGGCGGTCTGCCATGCCCCCGCGTCGTGGACGTTTCGCTTCTCCGCCTAGCAAACTGAGATCATAGTGCACGTTCCCACTCTATGCTTCGTACCCGCGCCCCCTAATCAACACCATTCAGACGGTTGTACTCCTCATTGATTTGCCGGATGAAGTCGGCAGGCATATGTCCACCCTATGTTTGATATGAAGATTATCTCCGTCGTGCAGCTCTGTACACGCACCTCGCACTCGTACCAAGTGCCATCACGGATACAGACTTGTCTGCCATTTATTATGATTGTGCAACTTTTCCTGCGGTAGAAGCCTCAGTTTCCATTGTCAGTGGACCCCTGCGACGTTGCTTACTTGATGCCCAACTCAATACTCTTCTGAGCGCTTTCTTGTAGCAGCTTGATCCCTTCTTCCCCCTGTCCGTTCTTGCCAGCGCAAAGACTGGCCTGATCAGTCTCCCATTCGAACCCAGCGGTCGCAGCACAAGTCTTTGAAGTTTCGGGCAGCCCGATTTGATCACGGCCTTGGAAGTTCTGACATTGAAGGAACGGCCACCATTCCGAGGTAGGGTGGTATTTGGCAGCGCATAACTCGTACACATTTCCGGCGCACTCCTCCAAGCCGTGTTTGCACGTTACCCCATAAACGGGGTCTGATGCATTTGGCCTGTCATATTAATGTGGGGACTCCGGTGAGCCACAGGATAGGACATACTTTGCTATGAAAGAGAGGGATATGTCCACTTTGTCGCCGACTCTCTGCAGCACGCGGTCCCAGACGGCCTCGCACAGCATGGCGTCCGGGCAGCGAGACATTACGCCCAGGACCACTGGAACCTTGACATCCTCGGCGATGACGATTTGAGTGTTGCCTTGCACCATGAGCGGATGTACGAGTGCGTGTGTCGACACACACGAAGCGAGGAGCGCAAGGGAAGCGAGCATCGTCGTCGTGGTACTGTTCCAAGAGACCAGCCTCGATCAAGCGAAAATGGCGTCATGATGATGTAAGCATATATTGCAACTATACACCGGTATGCGACCGCACCAGCAAGACTCGCTGTGAGACTGCACTTGGCGAGAAATACGCGTATGCGAAGCGCATGCAGATGATGGACGGCGCTGTACAGGGATGAAAACAACGAGGAGAGAGGCACTACGGTGCTTCCTGTGACTGAGCACGATCCCACCACTTTCTAGCCTCTGAATCGTTGAGCGGGGGTGTGAAATATCGACATCGAGATTGAAAGGCTGTGGTTTGTATGTCAGTAAGAGGGTGTTAGGGTCAGGGGTGCAGCAGACCCTCGAGGGACCGTCTTCGTACTATCTCTTCAACCGACAATTCATTGCGCACCTGGTTTCTCTGAACGCCAGGCCATCAGCGGCAGTTATTGACGGTAATGAAATAGCTTGCTTCTGACCTTCACCTCGTCGGCAAACAGCTCAGCTTGTGTCTTCCTCCTAGTTCTAGCATCGCCTTCGAGGCCATCGAGTGCCTGGTGCTTCTTGCTCACGGACTGATCCACGACATTCACGCAATAATCCACAATCTCCGTTCTTCGCTTCCAGTTCTCTGTCGCGATCACGAGTTGACCGGCGTTGCGGAGAGGAAGGCAGGCGAGCAGCTCACCGACGAGTTCCTTCCACATATAAGCACAGGCTCGATCCTGTATGCTGCCCTTGCCGCCGAGTCCCTGGCGGTCTCGATCGCGGAAGTGTGCGTCTGAGCGATTCAACCTCGTCGTGATGGTGTCGTCGAGTCTGCGGTATTCCCTGAGAAGGTCTTCGGGGGGTGAGCCACGCAGGGCAGGGCAGAGCAGGGTGGAGACGCTCGCCTTTGAAGAGACTGAGGTTGTGGCATGTCGCGGGCGAGACGTGGACGAGCTGGGGCGTCAGCGACGGCGCTTGGATGGCCAGGCTACCGAGCGGCGGGGAAGATTTGGGAGGCATTCGTCGACTTTGCCGACGTGCCGAGCTGCCAATCGCAGACCTCTGACGTGGCTATGCCCTTAACCCGGAAAGGAAGGTGCGTCCTGACGTCGGCTGCAATGATCCAGCTCATTGTCGACAGCATCGCCCGTCGCTAACTCCGTAATCTCCCATCCAATTCACCGTCTTTTCGTGACAGTTGATGGCCATGTGTAAGTCACCTTCCGAGTGCCCCCGAGATACGGAGAGATACGCTGGCCCATTCGTTTCATCCTCGACCTTCGCAACCGGTCCCTGGGAGAGCGCCGTCGATGGACATTCCCCGCCAGCGACTCGCCGCACCGCGGCCATACACGCCAACGACATGGGGTGATAGATTCAACCTCTCAGAAATAATGTCACGGGATGGATCCCCATACGCTGCAGCAGTGCAACGGCGTTGACGGAGATTTAAAAATACATATCAGTCTGGCACGATACATATCAAATACCACGCAGCCAAAAAAATCGAGATTGGACCACAGCCGCAAGATCTACTCGTCTGAGCCCCTTATGAACGTGAACGGACGTACGGCGTCGGCAGCGGTCCCATCTTGGGCAGATGGTCCGGCTTTGTGTTTCTTCTTAGACTGCCTTGGCACGTATCCATGTTCCTCCACCATGTGACGATGCCTCCGTGCAGGATCTTTGAATGCCATGCCACACCCATAGCGGCATACGTGCGGGGTCGAGCCAGTGCTGCGAATCGGCAGTGTAAGCTACCTCAGTCGCCTGATAAACCTGTACGCACTGGCCATGCATATGGGTATCTAGCGACGTCTTTTGTGGGAATCCTTTCTTACACACTTCACAGATAAAGGGCCTAAAGAAAATGAGAATTCACCTGTTGCCGACGCGTTGCACTCACTTGTACCGTAAATGTGTGGTCTCGACGTGACGCTTGACAAGTTGCTTTTTGGATGTGTATTCGCATGTGGGCTTCTTTCGGTCGTCCGGGGTCGGCCACGTACATTGCCATTTTCTGGTGGCGCCATCAGGAGACAGCGTTGGTTTTGCATATCGCTCCCATGTGTCTGCATCGCCGCGGGGCGACTGACGCCGGGTGGTACGCCGGGTTGCCGGCTCCCCTTCGCTCGTCTCGCTAATCTGAGGGCTGGGCTCACGCGATGTTCTTGGCTGGTCGTCATCAGAAGATGTGAACGAATAATTGTTTGTGGACGCAGCGCGCCTCAACGTGTTGGTGAAAGGCCGATTGGATTGAAGCGAAGGAGGTCTATTTTGTTCCGAACCGTGTGTAGACAGCCCGTGGCGATCTTTATCTGACAACTGTGCACGACTACGAATAACTTAGTAGGTCAACACGATAGGAATGTCAGATATACCTCATCGACTCCATTATATTTCGGGAAGAAGCGCTCCGGACAGATGATGCACTGTGGCAAACACGTAGGATAAGATTACCAAGTCACTCAAGTCATAGAGACCAACGCACCGCCCCTCAGGTGAGGTACTACGCCGCTTCCTGGGCAGCATACTGGTGGCAGATCGATCGTAGTGCGTTAATGCCGGAGAACTAACGAAGATCGATGAACAACCTCACTTGCAACAGAAGCAACGGCAGCAAAAAACGTACGAAATGACGGGTGAGTCATGTATGCTCAACGCAGAGCTGGTTGACGCCGACCGCATGGGGTCTCTGCTGTCGTAGTTGACGTAAATGATGGGAGGGTGGCTCATTTGTGATGCAGCCTGAAAACCCGGCCACATGTAGGTCGCAGTAGGTGAATTAAAGACCGAAAGCGAAACAGGTCGTTGAAAATTCTCATTATCAGCCCGCGGCTCTATTAGAGACGTCGAGGCGATGCGGCTTCTTACAACCATGTCCGAGTGAGCTTGGCGGTCAGTCACATCCGAGCAAAATATACCTAGAAATTGGTCTGTCTCTGGGGTTTACATATTCTGTCGCATTCCAAGACCGTGGAGGGGGTAATCGGCGGTCGTGATCGAAATTGAATCCCTCACGAGAGAAAGGCGGCAAGACATGTTGTGGCCTGCTGTTCGCAGTGAATATATTGTGGTCACATTCCGATCAGTGATTCATGCAAAGGAGCAAAAAAGAGGACGACGAACTCTGATGGCGCCTTGAGAGTGTATTCCGGGGCCGGTGGCTTTTCCGTCAAATGGGGAGATCGGGGTCGGTCAGGCGTGGCTGAATGACTCGAACGCATCCTGGTGTACTCCAGAGATGGCGACCTCATACAGAATTCTCTTCGCTCGGCCTGGTTTTCTTCGTGCGCTGAGGACTCAGAAGCCCTGTGAACACATTGGATTATACGCCATCCAGTGACAAGGGTGTGTGGCGTCAGTATAAGCGCAGTACAGGCGATAAGCGAAGGCGCGAAAGGGACGGAGTTCGCACTTTTGGAAACGCAGGGACGAAGCATTATTGCATGTCGCACGCGTTTCCGCAACCACGCCGAGAGTAAAAGGGAGGACGCTATCACTTGCCATAAGTGTTTTTTAGCCTTGTCGAAACGTTCCTCGGCTCCGAAGGCTGGCAGAGACGGTGGTGAAGCCATAGAGAATGGCTAGGAGGACAAGAGAAGGTGAAACGACGTTCAGATGTCGGTTGAACGGAAGGAATTTAAAGGAGCCAGGGAACCTATCTTCCGGTGGAGATTGTGCACATAGATATACTACGCGATCAGCCTAAATCAAGTTTTCCCAGTGAACGAAACATGTATCTGGTCGGAGATCTGAAATTGCTTGCATCGGGTGTCTGGTCTCGATGCTCGCGGGATATAGGACAGGCCAAGCCCTTAACCTGAAAGGTGCACAGTCCGAATGTGGGAAAGTGGATGGGACAGAACGGTGTCAGACAAACGCGATAGGTAGGTGGGTCCGAGGGCCATATCGATCAGTAAACGACAGCCGAAATATCTTACGTACAGACCACTGACCACAAGGTACTCTGTCAGAACAACGTGAGGAATGGCTGACGGATTGAAGTAACGGACCTAATTAGCGCACTTTGCATTGTGGTTGACTTTGTCAACTCCGCAAGGGTGGCACGGATTTGCGACCGGGTCTCAAGCCGCATGGGCTGGTTGAATCACAGGTATGGTATGTTGACAGTCTGGTGTATGTCCATTATTTCGAAGCAAGATCTACAACAATTTGGCGAGTTCTACAATTCCAGCACTTGATATCTGACAGGCTTGCACAAAATAAAGTTGCCGATTTTGAGGAGACAAGCACTGCAATCCGAAATGGAAGCTGTGTCAGACGAAGGCCATTTGGAAGACTTACCTAAAGTAATAAGCATGTGCAAGGCGATTCACTGTTGTTCATTGTCAGCGGCCGACTCGACCGAAAGGAGCTGCGTGGAGCGCATGCTGGTGGACTCTTGTTCGAATTGATGCGAATTCATTTCCGTTTCACAAGAGAACAAGGAGCGGGTTGGTGGAAGGGGTGACACTTCCCTGATCCGTCCAGATCGCCGTAGGGGTTTCATAGGCCTGTCGACCTCCATGTCATCGCCACTCAGTTCCGCCGCCAAGTGACCTCGATTTTGAGACTGGGGAGTGACGAGTGGTGTGATCGACTTTTCGTCATCGTCATGTAAACCAGAGTACAGGCATTTACGTTTTGAAGGGGAGGGGAGGGGAATGTATGACGAAGGGAATACTTGGCGGTTGTTTTCGCGCGCGGTAAGTGGGTAACCAGCAGCGCCGGTTAAGGAGACAGGTGCCTGTTTCAAGGGTGATGAAGGCGGTGAAGTCAGGTATCCTTCAGTGACGGCTATAAGACACGTTGAAAAGGTGTCAAAGTGAGCCGCATTGGGGGCGGGGAATACGTGGAGACACGAAACAGACACTTTCTGGCGCGCATGGAGGCGGCGCGAATGCTGGCAGTCAAGTCTGCAGGGTAAGGACTACGGGAAAGTTTAATGAATTAAGGCATTGAAGGCAGATGCACCCAGCTCACGCGTCGCTCGTCTGAAGTTCTGAAGCGAGTCTCGTCGCACGCTCGTCGTCCGTCAGTATACGTTTCACGGACGAGGGAAGCATTGATGGGTGATGATCACGTGAGATGGGAGAGGATCAAGATGACATCGGTCAAGGCGTGACCCGGGACCCAAAAACGAGTCACGGGCGTGACTCTGGATAAATTGCTATTATGTTACATTTAGGTGTGCTACCCGTCGTGCATGAACAAAATAAAAATAAAATAAAATATTCATCTTTCTGGTGACAATGACTCGCTACAGCAACCGGCATCGTCGGCATCGGCATCTCCGCCCAGATGTATATCCAAATTAGGGAATCAGCGGGGGAGGTGCGTCGTCGTCGTCCACACTGTCTTCGCACGGGCTCGCTCTCTCCGAGCGCATCGAGCTCGTCAACGCCCGCGATGCTCCTCCTCCTCCTCCCCCCCCTCCCCCTCTTTCTCACTGCCGTCGCGCAGACCATATCCACCAGCATGCCTGTCCCTCCCCTCCAGTGGCTCAATATCACCGGCCTCATCCATGGCACGTCCGCACCCCCACTCAAGTATCCCTCCATCGGCTACGACAACGGCTCACGCACCCTCCTCCTCTTTGGCGGCGAATCTTCCAGCGGCATACCCACCTCCCAGACTTTCCTGTCCGTGCGCTCCCCTGTTCGTCTTTCGCACCCGCTCATCCTCCTGCAGCGTCGACTTCAACACCAACCAGTGGTCCCTTCCAACCCCCCAGGCGGATCTGCCCACGACTCCCCCTTCAGCCAGGTACATGGCCCTCAGTGGCGATGATTTCTCCTCCAGCTAGTTCGTCTTCCGCTCCTCTGGTCCTGCATCTCTCTCATCTTCCCTCGCAGTCGCCATGCCCATCTTCTCCTCGGTGGCCAGGGCATCAATGCTCAGCCACTCTCCGATATCTGGGTTCGTTCCCACTCCTTCGTTTTCCGCCTCTCTGCTCATCCTCCGTCAGGAATACGACTACATCAACCAATTCTGGTCTCAGGTCCAGGTCTCTCCCGGTGCCCCTCCTCCCCGATGGAGCGCATCAGGCGGCCGAGATTACCGTACTGCCGCCGACATTACTTCTACGAACACCACCTTTTACATGTCCGGTGGTACGGATGGTCAATCAATGTTCCCGATCAACGAGATCTGGCAGTTCAAAATTACTGGCACGCTTTCCTCAAACCTTGCAGCAAACAACACCTTTGGCAGTTGGTCCAGTCAAACTATTGGTAACACACCCGGTTCCAGCGTCAACCAAGCTTCCGCCGTCCTGGGAACCTCTATCGTCTCCGTCAGCGGATGCAATACTACCACCGATTCCAGCAACACATGTGCTGAACCCAGTTCCTACGTTGTCGATGCAGGCTCTTCTCCTTCTGAAATAACCCCGCCCCCCTGTCCCGCCCCCCGATACGGCGGTACATTGGTCTCCAATCCTTCCGGAGCCTCCTCCTCTTTTACTTCGCAAGTTTTCCTTATCCTTGGCACTTTCAATTCCTCCTATTGGGATGATCAAGGTGGCCTTCGACGTGGTGAGGTTGCGGTGTTGGACACCGAAACTGGGGCCTGGAGCAGAGTCCTTCCCGCAGGTGATCCAGGAACGTCCGGCATACCAACTTTCCCTACTCCTCGTGAAGGCGCAGTCGCTTATTCCTTCAGCGAAGCACTTGTCGGGAGTAACCGGGAAGCATTCGCAGATACTATCGTGTTTGGTGGTCAGGATGAAAATGGCACATACCTTGACGAAGTCTGGATCCTCAGAGCTTACAACGGTGTCATCACCGCCTCTAATTCTTCCTGGGGTGGACCCAGTGGACAGCTGGAAACAGGCGTCGATGCTAATGGTGCAGGGGTCACCATTCAATACATGACTCAGTGCGCATCCCAACTGCCAACATCGACCTCCTCTTCTGCAGGCACTCCCACGGTTACCCCCCACCCCAATTCGCTTAGTTCGTATGATGTTTCCCTTGTACATAAGCTTGCGGCCCCACTCTCTGTCGCCCTCCTCCTTCCCGCCATCCTCTTCACCCGATTAGCTCTTCCGCCAGCAAAGGTCACGCGCCCAGCCGACCGTAAAAGGATCCTTGTCTATCCTGCGTCAGTGCTTTCCATCTTGGCGTATGGTTTGGGGATTGCAGGTCTTGTTACGTCCTTCACGTCCATCCGATCTACGATGGTCATGACAAAACGTAGTGCCTCGAGTCCCATTCTTCAAACGGGACACGGTATAGCGGGACTAATACTAGCCGTTGCACTATATATCATGGTACCTTTCCTCTATCTTCTTTCATTCTTTCCGCTGGCACGAAGTCGCCCTCAAAGGGAAGTCGTTGATCGTTCCGAGGCTGCCGCATCTCGCGCAAATTCAGTTGACACTGCCGAAAAGCTGGCATCGAGTTCTGCTCCACAACAGACACAATACCCGCCTTCACCTCCTGCCTCACCACGAGTACGCTTACATTCGTGGGGTGGGTCTAGTTTCTGGCTAGGTCGCCGAAGTCGGGAAGGAAGGATCTCAACTGACAGCGAATCAATGCATTCTGCTGGGCCCCAGCGAGCCTTCGAGGTAGTCAACCGTCCTGCACGCATCCGCAGAGCCAGCATCAATGGCCTTGCATACCCAAACACCGAGATTTACCAGCGTGTGCCGGTTGTGCCTCGTAGCTTAGGCGATGTCGATTGGCTTGATCGGCGGCGCAGTCTAAATGCAGTGGTATGTATGATCTTTCATGTTGCTTCGTGAAGATACTGACTTCATGCTGCTGCCCTTCTCCCCGCCTTCCTTTCATCGGGATGTCCGTATGAACGATGACCATCAAATTAACAGAACGAGCTCGATTACGTCGTCAATCACGGCAGAACACATGGCTCCGCTCCTAATACGGCAGACATGCTTAGTACTCGCGCATTGATGCCAGCACCAGCGCTTCCCAGTGCTACATACCAGCTCCCACCGCCCTTTGAACTCTCTGTCCGCACTTTCTTTCACATACTTGTTCTTGCACTCTGCGTCCTATCTCTCATTGCTCTCTGGTATCGTGCCCCTATGTTTGCGTTTGCTGTATTCCTCTTCTGGACCATCATTTTTTACATATCGCTCTTTGTGCTCGCTTGGCATGGACGTCCCGGCAAATCGCTCTTGACTACTCTAGCTGCGCGCGTTCGTGGCCCACCCCCTCAGTTCACTGCTTCCCCTGGTACGCCAACCTCCCGTCCGCTCTCCATGACAGGCACAGATCAATATCCCTTCCCGACCGACACTCGCGGACCGTACATGCATCAACCGCTTTACCGTGCGACTGGTCATGATGACGTCTCCACAAGTCAGGGCCCTCGTTCTGTCGAAACAGACGACGACGACGACGATATTGACGAAGATACCAGACAGCGACGGATAGAAGAGGAAATGGGCAGACGAGAGGTCTCAATTGTGACAGTCCCGAAACGCAGATTATGGATTACGAATCCCTCATGATCACTTTCTTTTGCTCGTACTTGTTCATTACTGACCGCAACCATGACGAGGCCGTTTAACGTTCCTCCCCTTCTTTGATTAATGTTTTGCTGCCGAGTCGCGTTTCGCTGTTCACCAGTTCATCCTCCGTACCCCCTGAGCCCGCTCAGTTTATATCCAGTTCCCTTCGGTTCTCATGCATCGTATTATAACCTTTACAACAACTTAATGATCACCTTCATTCATGGATTCACGTCGCATTGTTTCGCGGTATATTTCGCGTAGATCTACCTGGACATTTTATGTCGAGATATACCGATGTATTTCTGTATGCAAGGGACATTCGAGGAGTGACTTGTTTGTTAATCTGGTTCTTACTATGAAGGGAGAGACCCGTCGAGCGTCATGAAAGGCGAAGCGTTAGTAGTAGGATCAATTGAAATCAGGAAAGACGTGGAATAAAGGAGAGGGTGGGAGTACGAGCATGATATATAATTAAGAGGCAGGAGTCCAGTTTCTCCAAAGTTCCAGATTGACTAGCAACAACTTGATAGAAAGTCTATTGTTCGCCTTCTACAGCGACATCATGACGCCATCTATCCACGCGCCCATACTTGGCAGCATCATGCACTGGAGGGGGCGATGGAGGCAATGGTATGCCCATGAACGGGGGGACACCAATACCCATGTTGATGGGCTGTCCGAAAAACCCAGAGCCCATCATCGCAGGGGTACCAAAGTAGAAACTGTTGTGCATCTGTGCTTGCATCATCATCTGCTGCTGTTGTAGCTGGGCAAGCATCTGGTACTGTGTCCTACGTTGTTGTTCGGGGTGGAGGGCAAGTGGCTTCTCGTCGTCTTCGTCTGCACCATCTGCACCCTTTAATGGAAGAGAGGTATGAGAAGCAACAGCAGGGAAACGGGAGGCACGGAGACCAAGAGGCTGCTCGTCGTCATCATCGTCATTTGTCAATGGGCGTCCGCCAGAGAGATCGTCGAAGCTGAAGTTTGGCAGAGATAGTTTGGACTTCCCAAGCGAGAGCTTCGATTCGCTGAGCACCGCTGCGAGGGGTTTATCCTCGTCGTCATCCTCATCTAAGAGCCTGGGAGTTGATAACTGCGCCGCCCGCTTGGCAATCCGCTCGGCGGCCGCGGTTAATGGAAGGTCCTCCTCGCTTTCCTCAGCTTCAAGCCTATTTTGCAGTGGCTCTGTTAGAGGAGTGGAAAACCCGACGTAGCGAGGTTCACCGCCAGTTGAGCGCCTTGGCCTTTCATCCTCGTCAGAGGATTCTGCTACCCAGTCGTCAGCTGCCTTGTCGGTGATACGACCAATAGAACGTCCCAGAGGAATGTCGTCTTCGTCCTCGTCGCTTTCACTCTCGCTCGTCGCATCATCGTCTGCTACTGGTGCACGCCTGAGAATAGGCTTTTGAATGGCTGGGAGTATGGGAGGCTCAGATGAGACGCGAGACTCCGAGATATCCTGAGATCCCGCCTCAACCTGAGGTGGCATCGACTCTGTTCCTTTCAATTTTGACTTGCCTTTCTTCTTCTTCCGCTGACGTCGCTCTGCATTCTCTTGTTCACGTTTCCTGCGTTCCTCGAGCTCAGCCTGTTCCTGAGCTTCAATTTCCCTGAGTTTCTGCAGCTCACGATCCCACAGCATGTCGACGCCAAAGACAGAGCGACTTTGGGTAAGATCTCCAGTAGAAGACGAAGCTCCAATGGCAGGAGGTTTCTCGCCGTTCGAATTGAGGAATGGTCCGAGTGCGGAGCTTCGTCTTGAGGTACCATTATCGGGGCCCTGTGAATTGGGTAGGAGACCAAGCGAATCTGGGTCAATCAGGGTGCTTGAATGCCTCGTTTGTCCGCGGAGCATCATCGAAGGTCGGTTATCGCCCTGGAATGTGCTGTGGTGTAAAAAAAAAGGAAGTCAGTCTTAGAAAACTGCCATCAATGGTGTCAGGCATACCGAGCCCTCTGTTTCATCTCCAGTTTCCTGTGTTCAAGATTGTCGATCAGGCTTCGACCATACAATTTACCAGCAGGTCGTCTTATCTCCAACTCCGCTGACGGCGGTACAGGAGGCAAGGGAACAGAGGAAGGCACCGGCGACTCTTCCTCCTCCACCTCAAAGTGAGCTTGTTCTCCATCATTGAGCGCGCGGGGGAAATGACGATCGATATCCGAGTAGGCGACATCTCTTTGCCCACCGACGACCAGCGTGTTTCGGAAAGCAAGCTGGGACAACGAAAGGCTGGCACGAGGGTTCGGAGTAAAGGAGTTGGAAGCAACAGGTACAGCCAAGCGGGAAGACCGGGTGGCCGGAGGGGGAGGATGACCATCAGTAGAAACTTGGAAGCTGCTATGCGATCTTGTCATGGACTGAGGTGATTGAGTGACAGTGCTCTGCAAGGGGCTTGGCATAACGAGAACTTTCGGTCGGAGTAATTCTAACGTGGAGAGTGGTCGATCACGTCGGGACTCGGCATCAGCATCGTTTTCAAGAAGCATGCGTGTACCCATGGAATTGACGGACATTGTCCGACCATGCATCTTGGGATCAAGGCGAGAGGAACGAGATGGAGAAGGAGGACGGACAGAAAAAACGTTGTCATCTACGAGCATGTTCTTGGATTCCACAGTTCCCATCGACCCATTCGATACGGTCCGACCTCGATTCGCCTTCGGGTCGAAGCGAGAAGCGCGATCTGGAGAGGGAGGATCAACAACGAATGGATTGGCATTTTCATCCCCGGGGACATCATTAAGCAAAGCCTTTGAACCCAAGCTCGCATTAGATTGTGTGCGCATGTGAGCGGTTTGCAAGTCTAAGCGTGACGAACGAGACCCCGGTCTCAAAATTTCGTCTGGACCAGGAGAGGACCGTCCTGAAACAGAGACTGAAGGAAAAGGAACGGAATGGAGAGGCGGTTGTACGGGGAGAGTCTCGATGAGGACATGAGCAGAAGCACGACGGCGTTGAAGTGGTGGTTGTGGTGACTGAAACTGGTCGAGGTCTGCCGAGGACCGTACACGTCCAAGACTGTCGGGTCCACTGTCAGCGTCCAAAAACGCGCCGCCTGCACCGAAATCATTCAAAGTCCCAACGCTCATAGACCGTACCTTTCTACTGTCAGGAGTGTCGCTGGCGACACTGTGCGCGGTACGTACTAGGTCGCTGACGTGTGGATTGGGAAGTATCTCTGATTTCGCCTTCCCTTTGCCCTTGCCCTTTGTCTTGTTCTTTTCCATGAAAGCGTCGAGTCCCCACGATGTGAGGTCGACTTCTACACCATCCTCGCCGGTTGACTCGTCCTCATCGTCGGCGTTTCCGAAAGGGTTATGCAAGGCGTCTATTGAGGCCCTCGACCTCCTGTTCGGTGGATCACTTCCGACCTCGCTTGGGACTTGGACACCGAGATAGTCAGTGGTCCTGCGGGACTTGTTCAAGGGAACGTTGCGACGGAGGTGGGCGAAGATGGCGCTCTCGTGGGCGGAGTGGTAGGATACTTTGGGATTGTCAGGGTCGTTGTCGTATTCTGGTGGAGTTCGAACCGCTGTGTAGACGAGACTAGTCTGAGCACTCACCGAGCAAGGCTGCTGCGAGCTGGAGACGGGAGAATGCAGCAGGCTTGACTGGGGCCATGAGACGAGCGTTGTTGGGGCAAGGAGCGGGTGGACAGGCAGTGTAGCGAGTCTAGCGACAGGACACCAATAAGCTTATTTCGACTCGAACTACTACCAAGTACATCACAGTTCGTCATGCCCAACGACTACCTTGCCCGCTTCCTCATCCCCCTCGCCCTCAAATCGGAACCCTTCGTCATTTACAAACTCATCCCACGTCTTCGCGTCCTCTAGGTTCTGCAAGACCTCCTCAGAAAGCGATGGGTCCACAGGCGGCGCTGGTTTCACGCGAGTGTCCGTCGGCGCGGCCTCCGACACACCCAACGACCGTCTCAAGACACGATCCACCCGAGTCAGGAACCTAATCCGCCGTTCCGTTAGTCACAAGCATGGACGTGATCGGCTAAAACCTACAGATTGGAGTCGGCAACATCAAAGCCGGAACGGACCAATGCTCCGTCAATGAGAATCGCAGCGACCTCTTCAAGCTCGGCCTCAAGGTCCTCATCCTTCACGCCATCTACCTCCAGCTGTTGGACCTGGTAGAGCAACCCCTCAATCAGAGGTGATCGGGGGTTAACCTCGAGTACTTTCTGCTTTCTCATTACGTCTTGCATGGCGTCATTGTCGGTGCCTCTACTTGCGGCGCTCAACAGCCTTTGGATATTGGCCGTGACGCCCATACTGTCCGCTACGATGGCGCACGGGCTCGTCACAAGCCTATCAGAGATAACGACTGTCTTGTGGTCAGTCCGGGTAGGTCATTTTTTTTAGCGCCGGGTCTTTACCATCTCTAGCATTCTCGCCAACCTGGACCTTCAGCCAGTTGAGCAAAGGCGCAAACTTCTCCGTCAGAGCTGCAATGCTTTCTACTTCTTCTTCGGAATCTGCAACGAATTTATTCGCCACTGACCTGTAAATTATATGAATACCTACCATCTCCAAACTTGAGACCAGCCTTTGCGACGTCTTGGAATCGCATACCTCTGTGAAGAAATTTAACGTTCGGGTACAGATAAATAGATAGCAAGGCTCACTTCCAGCTCTGCAGACTATGTATCAAGATCTCATCTAAGGGCTCATTCATCAAGAAGATTTCATAGCCTCTCGCGTGGAGCTTCTCCACGAAAACGCTGCCCGCAAGGTGCCCGACAGATTTACCCATGTCAGCAAGGTAAAAAATCTGGCTCTGGCCTTGCTTTTTATTGTTTATATACTTCAGAGTTTTCCGTGGGTCAGTGCTGCAGCCTTCTTTTACTGCAATCCACGTACGTCATCAAAGGAGGTGTTGTTTCTCTGGTTGGTTGCGTAACGTGTCAGAGCCGAGATCCGGTCGCGGTTCTTGCTATCATCTGCTCCGCCGAGTTTGAGGACAGTGTTGTATATTTTAGTGATCTCATCGAACTTCTCCGGATCTTCTTCGGCAATTTTCCCGAAGAGTAGAAGGAGACGACGAATAATGAGGTTCTTGATCTGTCTGAGGAATACACTGGATTGTAACGTCTCACGAGACACGTTTAGAGGGAGATCCTCCGCTAGATGTCAATTCAACCTTGCTGTCTGCGAGATAGGATCCAGATGCATACCGTCAATTATGACCTTGACCCAACTAGCCCACTTAGGCAGAGCATATTCGCCCAGATCGGAGGTGATGAATACGTGCTTCACGAATAGTTTGACATCGTTGGTGGATGCATCAAGCGGTTGATTGAGGAAATCGTTAGGTCTAAAGTTTATCAGCAATCAAGTTTCTGTGCCCAGGCTCTCGACTCACAAGCGAGAAGGGACGTAAATGAGTGCGCGGAAGGAGACGCTATCCCCTGAATCACCAGCGAAGTGAGTCCAAGTAAGAGGCTTTTGGAAGTCCTTGAACGTGGCTTGATACAACAATCCGTAATCTTCGTCCGTGACTGTCTTGGGATCCCTGACAGACATCCACTCAACCACCAGTCCCTTTCAGTCAAAATGGCAGAGACGCACCGCATCCAAAGAGGAGGCTGCGAGTTCATGTGCTCCCACAAGCCAACCACTACTTGCTTTGTCTCGGGCGCAACAGGCTCAGCCGGTTTCTCCTCCTCGACCACAGCTGCTTCCCCGTCATCTTTTGTCTCGGAATCACCCTGTGGTATTTCTTCTTCTATAGGAACCTCCTGCTCAACCTCGTTCCAAAGATAGAGAGGGAAAGAAGTGGAGAAGGCTGAATGTTTGTTACTTTTACATGTTTCAGTGTGGTGAACTCATCACGGTTATGAGGAGGATACACACATGAGCTTCATCAGGTTCGAGGGAATTATATATTGTTTCGCGTCAGCCTTCAGTTCAAGAGTAATCTCTGTGCCATGGCCAAGGGTATTTCCACGGGGGTCAGGATATACTTCAAAAGTGCCTTCATCAGCAAAGGAACTGAAGATATTCTGCGTTGGATCGGGATGTTTGGAAGACTTTGGTGGAATAGATGCGACCGTGACTTTATCTGCAACAAGAAAACTAGAAGGGGTGATTAAAATACTCGGTTTTCAAACTTCTCGTCAGAGTAAAGGTGTGGAGCGATAGGTACCTGCTGTAGAATCCGACGCCGAACGCACCGATCAGATTACCGGTGTTGGTGGTGTCCATACTGTCCGCTTTTGCGAGGAACTCAGAAGTCCCTGATTTTGCAAGTGTTCCCTGGGTACAACGTGAGTCTGCTGACCGCCAGTACCACACTATCAACGTACCAGGTTGCTTGACAGCTCCTCCGCACTCATTCCAATGCCAGTATCTAGGACCATCAGCTCCACCCAAAGAGGGACTGAAAGAATGCATACCAGTGACAATAATACGACCACCAACACCGTCTTCGTCCTTTATGGCCTTGATGGTCACGTTCAAGGGGGAAACACCGTCATAGATGCCTTTCTCCGTAAGAGCGGTCAGGCGGAACTTTTCAAGAGCATCGTTGGCATTAGATATCAGTTCTCTGAGGAAGACATCTCTAAAGATACTAAATGAGGCCTCATCGGCAAGGACGAAAACAAGGCCGGATACCTGTTCGAGTAAAGACTGAAAAGAGCATGAGGCTCGAGTGCAACGCGGGAAGCGGAGGCCGCTCACCTGTTGATGACTATCTTGCGAAGACGCGCTACATCACTCTGTGCGTGGATTAGGGCTAGGCACCAGAGCTTTGCGAGACACATGCCTGGTATTCGTGCTTGACTCTTGGGGGATCGCTGGCATCCTGGGCGAGAGAATGGCAAGTGAGGATGGAGAGCGCCAGGAGCAGCGAGCGGAGGAGGCGCATCGTCAAGACGAGAAGTGGACACGTATCCAACCACTGAAAATGATCTAACTCTGTCGGCGAGCGGATGATCATGACGTGTCACAGAGTCACGTGATTTTATTTCAGTCATGTGACAGGCGCGTACGGAAGACCACATCAAACATGAACAGATAACTTTGGCGCTGACAGACCGGCCAAGTAGTCCTGTCACATAAATCATGATCAGACGAACGATAAACACTAGAAACAACGCACTCGAATCCATCTTTCCCTCTGGTCAGGGACATGCCCAAACATGATATATCTCTTGTCGTTCTAAACACCATCAGCCCCTAGATCAAAGCCACCCCGACACTCTTACCTTGAGTACATTGACAATGTCGTCCAGGTCGACATTTTTAGCCAGTGCCTTCATGTCAACTTTTCCACCAAAACCTTCTCCCTCGTCTTCTCCCATGTCCTCGGCGGCTACCCCCCCGTCCACGCCCTCGCCATCCATTTTTCCAAGCCTTCCCCAAAATTCTACGAATGCGTTCTCCGCCAACATCTCGTCAAATGCCTTCCTTGCCTCACTAGTCCTCTCCCTCTGCCATTTGTCAAACTCCTTCTCCAAATCCCGCGAGTCAAATCCAAGCTTGGTCGCTGGTAATGATTTCTCGATGGACTCCAGAGGAAGCTGGGAATAAGAGGCCGCCAAGGAGGGTATATGCGCACTGAATAACGCGTGCAGGCTATTCAGATGCTTTAACCAAAGCTGGCGCATATGGGAATGGAACAAATGCAACTGCTGGTCCCTCGGTAGGGGTGAATTTGTAAATCGAGGATCCGCTGTTAATTGCGGAAGCACAGCATCCCAGGACAACTGAGTGGAGAGTCAAAGTCTGTTCGCAAACACGTCCATAGCGTACCTGGGGATCTCGGATAGCATCCGTCAAAAGTGTACTGGAAAAGAGAAAGTTGCTGAGTGCCAGAAATAATAGTTTCAGGAAAGAGAACCCTGGGGTGGCTCACCGGAATACTCTTTCACCTTCTTCCTTGGTCAATCCCAACCTGGACCTCCCGATCTCTGCTTCCGTGCGACCACGTTGAGCTCTCACTT